>JASPKZ010007401.1:0-286011 GCA_030220185.1 Diploptera punctata
TCCGGACAACAGTCTCTATATAGTATTTTTGCTGTTTTTTGAATTTGCGAAAAATTTGACATTTTTTGGTTTAACATAAGACTATAACCTGAAAACTCAATGTTGAAATTTTGGATTAGACCGGATTTTTTTGTTTTATAAATCCCGGACAGAGTCTCTAGATAGTATTTTTGAAGTTTTTCATTTTTCGAAAATTTTGCACATTTTTTGGTTTAACCATAAGACTATAACCTTGGAAAACTCAATTTTGAAATTTTGGATTTAGACCGGATTTTTTGTTTTATAAATCCCGGACAGAGTCTCTAGATAGTATTTTTGAAGTTTTTGATTTTTCGAAAATTTTGACATTTTTTGGTTTAACCATGAGACTATAACCTTGGAAAACTCAATATTGAAATTTTGGATTTAGACCGGATTTTTTGTTTTATAAATCCCGGACAGAGTCTCTAGATAGTATTTTTGAAGTTTTTGAATTTTCGAAAATTTTGACATTTCTTTGTTTAACGATAAGACTATCAACCTTGGAACTCAATTTTGAAATTGGGGATTTAGAACCGAATTTTTGCATTATCAATCCCAGGAACAGAGTCCCTTAGATAGTATTTTTGCAGTTTTTGAATTTTCGAAAATATTGACATTTTTTGGTTTAACCATAAGACTAAAACCTTGGAAAACTCAATTTTGAAATTTTGGATTTAGACCGGATTTTTTGTATTATAAATCCCGGACACAGTCTCTAGATAGAATTTTTGCAGTTTTTGAATTTTCGAAAATTTTCACTTTTTTGGTTTAACCATAAGACTATACTCTGGTAAAACTCAATTTTGAAATTTTGGATTTAGACCGGATTTTTTGCATTATAAATCCCGGACACAGTCTCTAGATAGTAATTTTGCCGTTTTTGAATTTTCGAAAATTTTGACATTTTTTGGTTTAACCATAAGACTATAACCTTGGAAAACTCAATTTTGAAATATTGGATTTAGACAGGATTTTTTGCATTATAAATCCCGGACACAGTCTCCTGATAGTATTTTTGAAGTTTTTGAATTTTCGAAAATTTTGACATTTCTTTGTTTAACGATAAGACTATAACCTTGGAAAACTCAATTTTGAAATTTTGGATTTTGACCGGATTTTTTGCATTATAAATCCCGGCACAGTCTCTAGATAGTGTTTTTGCAGTTTTTGAATTTTCGAAAATTTTGACTTTTTTTGGTTTAACCATAAGACTATAACCTTGGAAAACTCAATTTTGAAATATTGGATTTAGACAGGATTTTTTGCATTATAAATCCCGGACACAGTCTCTAGATAGTATTTTTGAAGTTTTTGAATTTTCGAAAATTTTGACATTTTTTGGTTTAACCAAAAGACTATAACCTTGGAAAACTCAATGTTGAAATTTTGGATTTAGACCGGATTTTTTGTTTTATAAATCCCTGACAGTCTCTAGATAGTATTTTTTAAGTTTTTGAATTTTCGAAAATTTTGACATTTTTTGGTTTAACCATAAGACTATAACCTTGGAAAACTCAATTTTGAAATTTTGGATTTAGACCGAATTTTTTGCATTATCAATCCCGGACAGAGTCTCTAGATAGTATTTTTGCAGTTTTTGATTTTTCGAAAATTTTGACATTTTTTGGTTTAACCATAAGGCTATAGCCTTGGAAAACTCAATTTTGAAATTTTGGATTTAGACCGGATTTTTTGCATTAAAAATCCCGGACACAGTCTCTAGATAGTATTTTTGCAGTTTTTTAATTTTTAAAAATTTTGACATTTTTTGTTTAACCATAAGACTATAACCTTGGAAAACTCAATTTTGAAATTTTGGATTGAGACCGGATTTTTTGCATTATAAATCCCGGACACAGTCTCTAGATAGTATTTTTGCCGTTTTTGAATTTTCGAAAATTTTGACATTTTTTGGTTTAACCACAAGACTATAATCTTGGAAAACTCAATTTTGAAATTTTGGATTTAGACCGGATTTTTTGCATTATAAATCCCGGACACAGTCTGTAGATTGTATTTTTGCAGTTTTTGAATTTTCGAAAATTTTGACTTTTTTGGTTTAACCATAAAGCCATAACCTTGGAAAACTCAATTTTGAAATTTTGGATTTAGACCGGATTTTTTGCATTATAAATCCCAGACACAGTCTCTAGATAGTATTTTTGCAGTTTTTGAATTTTCGAAAATTTTGACATTTTTTTGTTTAACCATAAGACTATAACCTTGGAAAACTCAATTTTGAAATTTTGGATTTAGACCGGATTTTTTGTTTTATAAATCCCGGACAGAGTCTCTAGATAGTATTTTTGAAGTTTTTGAATTTTCGAAAATTTTGACATTTTTTGGTTTAACCATAAGACTATAACCTTGGAAAACTCAATTTTGAAATTTTGGATTTAGACCGGATATTTTGCATTATAAATCCCGGACAGAGTCTCTAGATAGTATTTTTGAAGTTTTTGAATTTTCGTAATTTTTGAGATTTTTTGGCTTAACCATAAGATTATAACCTTGGAAAACTCGATTTTGAAATTTTGGATTTAGACCGGATTTTTTGCATTATAAATCCCGGACACAGTCTCTAGATAGTATTTTTGCAGTTTTTGAATTTTCGAAAATTTTGACATTTTTTGGTTTAACCATAAGACTATAACCTTGGAAAACTCAATTTTGAAATTTTGGATTTAGACCGGATTTTTTGCATTACAAATCCCGGACAGAGTCTCTAGATAGTATTTTTGCCGTTTTTGAATTTTCGAAAATTTTGACATTTTTTGGTTTAACCACAAGACTATAATCTTGGAAAACTCAATTTTGAAATTTTGGATTTAGACCGGATTTTTTGCATTATAAATCCCGGACACAGTCTGTAGATAGTATTTTTGCAGTTCTTGAATTTTCGAAAATTTTGACATTTCAAAAATTTTGACATTTTTTGGAAAAACACCAAGACTATAGAATTGGAAAACTCAATTTTGAAACTTTGGATTTGGACCGAGCGTTTAATTAGAAGTCCCGGACACATCCTCTAGATAGTGTTTTTGCAGTTTTTCAAATTTCGAAAATTTTGACATTTTTTGGAAAAACACCAAGCCTATAGTCTCGCGAAACTCAATTTTGAAATGTTGGATTTGGACCGGATTTTTTAATTAGAAATCCCGGACACACCCTCTAGATAGTATTTTTGCAGTTTTTTAAATTTCGAAAATGTTGACATTTATGATTAAAGACTATAGCCGTGGAAAACTCAATTTTGAAATATTGGATTTAGATCGGAATTTTTAATTAGAAATTCCGGATCCACTGTCTAGATAGAAATTTTGCAGTTTTTTAAATTTCGAAAATTTTGACGTTTTCGGAAAAACACAAAGCCTATAAGCCTAGGAAAACTTAAATTTGAAATTTTGAATTTAGACAGGGTTTTTAATTAGAAATCCCGGACACACTCTACATAGTGATTTGCAGTTTTTGAAATTTCGAAAATTTTGACATTTTTTGGAAAAACGCCAAGATTATAGCCGTGGAAAACTCAATTTTGAAATTTTGGATTTAGACTGGATTTTCTTAATTAGAAATCTCGGACACACCCTCTAGACAGTACATTTTCATTTTTGAAATTTCGAAAATTTTGACATTTTTTGGATAAACACCAAGACTTATAGCATTGGAAAACCCAATCTTGAAACTTTGGATTTAGGCGGGGTTTTTTGAATTAGAAATCCTGGTCACAGCCTTTAGATAGTATAGAAATTTTTTGAAATTTCGAGAAAAGACATTTATTGAAAAACTCCTAGAATATTGCCTTGGAAAACTCAATTTTAATTTTTTTTAATTAGACCGGATTTTTTGAATTAGAAATCCTGGACACACCATCTAGATAGTATTTTTGCACTTTTTGAAATTTCGAAAATTTTGACTTCTTTTTTAAAACACACCGAGACTATAGTCTTGGATATCTGAATTTTGAATTTTTGGATATTTGACGGATTTTTTAAATTAGAAATCCCGGACACAAATACTAGATAGTATTTTTGCAGTTTTTGAAATGTAAAAAAAAAATTGACTTTTTTTGGAAAACCACAAAGACTATAGCCTTGGAAAACTCAATTTTCAAATTTTGGATTTAGACCGGATTTTTTAACTAGGTATCCAGGATACACCGTCTAGATTGCATTTTTGCAGTTTTTGAAATTTCGAAAATTTTGGCATTTTTCGGAAAAACACCGAGCCTAAAATCTCAGAAAACTCAATTTTGAAATTTTGGATTTAGACCGGATTTTTAATCAGAAATCCCGAACAAACCCTCTAGATAGTATTTTTGCAGTTTTTGAAATTTCGAAAATTTTGACTTTTTTGATAAACACCAAGACTATAGCCTTGGAAAACTCTATTTTGAAATTTTGAATTTAGGCCGGATTTTTTAAAATTAGAAATCCCGAACATATCCTCTAGATAGTGTTTTTGCAGTTTTTTAGATGCCGAAAATGTTTACATTTTTCTAAAACACACCAAGTACATATTCTCAGAAAACTGAATTTTGAAATTTTAGATTTACACCGATTTTTTAAAATTAGAAATCCCGGATACACCCTCTAGATAGTATTCTTGTAGTTTTTGAAATTTGGAACATTGTGACATTTTTTGGAAAAACACCAAGACTATAGCCTTGGAAAACTCATTTTTGAAATGTATTATATAGAGCGGTTTTTTTAAATTAGAAATGCAGGACATACCCTCTAGATAGTATTTTTTCAGTTTTTGAAATTTTGGAAATTTTGACATTTTTTGGAAAAACACAAAGACTCATTTTTGAAATTTTGGAAATAGATCGGATTTTTTAAAATTAGATATCCCGATCACACCCTCTAGATAGAATTTTTGCAGTTTTTGTAATTTCGAAAATTTTGACATTTTTCGGAAAAATACTAAGACTATCGTCTCGAAAACTCAATTTTGAAATTTTGGATTTAGACCGGATTTTTTTAATTAGAAATCCCGGACACATCCTCTAGATAGTCATCATCATCATCATCACTCCAGGGATTAGGCAATTGCCCGTTCCGACTTCATATTGCATCAGCCCAACGTCTTCTAGGTCTTCCAACATCACGCCTTCCTCTTGCTTGATAGTTCCTGGCTAACAATGGATATCTCTCCTTACTCATTCCATCCATGTGATCAATCCATTTCTGTCTGTAATTCGTGACTTTATCCAATAAAGGCTGTACTTTCAATTCTTCTCTTATATCCTCATTTCTTATTCTATCAAGTCTTGTACATCCTTTTACTTGTCTTAGGAACCGCATCTCTGCCGTCTGTATTCTATCCTTCTGTCTTTTCACTGGAGCCCAAGTTTCACATCCATACAATATTGTGGGAACCGCCATAACATTATACATTTTTATCTTCTCTAGACAGTATTTTTGCAATTTTTGATATTTCGAAAATGTTGACATTTTTTGGAGAAAACACCAAGACTATATAGCCTTGGAAAAACTGAAGTTTGAAAATTTGGATTTAGACCGGATTTTTTGAATTAGATATCTCGGACGCACCGTCTAGATAGTATTTTTGCAGTTTTTGAAATTTCGAAAATTTTGTCATTTTTCGGAAAATCACCAAGCCTAGTTAAACCCTATTTTGAGATTTTGGACTTAGACCAGAATTTTTTAATTAGAAATCCCGGACACACTTTCTTGATAGTGTTTTTGCTGTTTTTGAAATTTTGAAAATTTTGACTTCTTTTAAAAACATCAAGCCTATATAACCTCGGAAAACTCAATTTTGAAATTTTGGATTTGGACCGGATTTTTTAATTAGATATCCCGGGCACACCCTCTAGATAGTATTTTGCAGGGAAGAGGAGACACATCGAACCCAAATGATTATAGAGGAATAGCGTTAGAGCCAGCGACATTGAAACTCCTAACAGGAGAACATTCGTGGTCAGCGAGGGATTGGATCTCTCTGCAAGCAAATCGATCTTAGCTGGGGTTCCGCAGGGATCGGTTTTATCCCCACTTTTATATAACATATATACCGCCGACATCCCAAGGAGCTCACAGACACAGCTGGCCTTGTACACCGATGATATAACGATCTATTGTAAAGGTCGATCGATGCAGATGACCAGTAGAAAGGTGCAGAGAGGCCTACGAGTTATTGAACAGTAGGCAGATAAATGGAGAATAAAAATAGGCAAAAATAAGATCCAGGGTATCATTTTTTACCCTCAGAAATGACTTAACGAAAGCAGAAAACCTAGAATATGACAACACTCCCATAAGATACCAGCCCACTGTTCAGTATCTCGGGGTAATACTGGATAAAAAGCTCAAATGGACAAAACATTTAGAAAAACTGTATAATAATTTTTTAAGAGCTTAAATCAATTTAGACCAATATTGAGAGCAACCTCTCTGCAACCTAAAACGCGTAAATGGGTGTACAAGGCATGCATTAGATCGCAGCTGACCTACACCTGTCCTGCATGGCTCACCATCGCACGTTACAAAATTGATAAAATGCAGATCCTCCAAAATATATGTATTCGATATGCCGGTGATTACTCCTACAGAATTAGAATTGAAAAGATGCTTCAAGAACTACAAATTGCTCCTCTTCTAGATGTGATGATAATTCAGGCAAAGAAGATTTATGAGAAAGCTAAGCTAAATCCAAATGAATTAAATAATAGGCTAGGCAATTATGACACCGGCGAATTCACTAAATTCAAAGTGCCTAAATACTATTTGACTTAGAAGCGTTATGCTCCCAAGCCTACTACACACAAATATATACGATAAGAATCATCACATCTGAAGGAGGAGATCAAGGTGGTAATAGCCAATATTCCATCGTTCTTGTCATAAATAGCAGATCTCGGGGAATTGCCAGTCTCAAGACAACGCTTGAGGATGCCAGACGCAGTATCTGCCGAAACTTCGGGGAACTACAAGCCTCATGACCACGGCCTATACAGCCCGAAAATCTTCTTCAAGATCATCATAATAAACTGTTAGTTTGTATTGATGATGTAGTACCATTAGACGATTACGAAGAGATACTAAAGACCAACACGCACACACTATTGAGTAACACTAAGAAATTGGGACTGGAAGTAAATATCAGTAAAACTAAATATATGGCCACGCTAGAAACATATTATATAATGGAAATGGACAAATGAGGGAAAATTTGAAGAAGTGACTGATATCAAATACTTGGCTTATGAACAATAAGTTATATGTAAATGCAAAACAAACCAATGTCGAGAGTAAAACGTTTACTTTATTATATTCTAAACTGTTTACAATGTAGACAGCGAGAAATGGTATCTGTATTTGATATTTTAATTCTTTATTCATCTTTATGACACGATTTTCAAAGAGAACTAAACCAGAGGGTAACTTGCGCTAGATGCTATTCCACAATTATTGTACTGATTTCTGCACATCTTTATGTAGCCGTTATCACCCCATCTTGCACCCCATGCATTTTTAACTATATAATAATCCAGCTTTGTTTTCTCATCAGTACCATATCCAATAACGAGAACAGCATGGTTCAATGTTTCAGAACTGCAGCTGGGATTGCAGTAAATGCCTGAAACAAATAGAGTTTTATTTGCATTAGATATAACTTTGTGCTACACCTGTAGATTATAAAGATACAAATGACAATATATTGACAATATTTGTAGAGAATAATTTTATTGCTTTATTTGTGGAGAAATAAAAACACCCCCCATAATAAAAACAACATTATAAGCCATACCTATTTTGATGGAATCAAGTTTGTCCGCAATAACATCCCTTCTTTCCTGCGATAAACAATAATTAAAATAATGTTTTAGAAAATATATGAGATGTCTTCTCCACTTCCTGGTTTAGGCATTAATTGTGTGTTCCGTGATATGAGATGTTAATGGATAAACTAAGTTAAGTGACACTTTTAAAGAAATTGATTCATTATATTTGAAGAGAAAATTTTTCGCCTAGAACGAGACTCGAACCCGGGACCCTTGGCTTTCCGGCCAAGTGCTCTACCAACTGAGCTACCGAGGCGAGTTACGATCCAGACGGAAATTTTTCTCTTATATACGTTGTAATTCCCTATCGCCAAATGCTTTTAAAACCATTGCTTCTATCTTTGCAAATGGCGGCTTCTTCGTTCCGATTGATTGATTGAGGGTCTTTCACTTTTCAGCGGTTGCCCTTTTACCAGCCGGCTGCTGGCCCTTCACATCCACATGTGTCAATCACAGAGGTAGATGATCAACAGCCAGTGTAGGAGTGACATGTGGTTAGCATGTCGAGTCCCCCAGCCGTTATAGCTGGTTCCTCAACCTGGAGCCGCTACTTATTGTAGCTACCCAATTGCCTCACGATGCTGGGTGGGCACCTGTCCCATACTGGCCGAAATACCATGAGAAAATTTCTTCCCCACGGAGACTCGAACCAGCGCAAGTCCCGTAGCTCTGCGCCAAGGCTTCCTACCTTAACCGCTCGGCTACGGCGCTTCTTAGTTAAGAAGACATTTATTGGGAATTTAACATTACTTTATAAAGCTAGTAAGGCTTCTAATGATGTTTTTATTATTGATTTAATATTTGTCATTGAAAGATAAATTATATTTGAAGAGAAAGATTTTCGCCTAGACCGAGACTCGAACCCGGGACCCTTGGCTTTCCGGGCCAAGTGCTCTACCAACAATAATAAAAACATAATTAGAAGCCTTACTAGCTTTATAAAGTAATGTTAAATTCCCAATAAATGTCTTAACTAAGAAGCCGCAATTTGCAAAGATAGAAGCAATGGTTTCAAAAACATTTGGCGATAGGGAATTACAACGTATATAAGAGAAAAATTTCCGTCTGGATCGTAACTCGCCTCGGTAGCTCAGTTGGTAGGGCACTTAGCCCGGAAAGCCAAGGGTCCCAGGTTCGAGTCTCGGTCTAGGCGAAATTTTTTCTCTTCAAATATAATTTATCTTTCAGTGAGAAATGTTAAATCAATAATAAAAACAAAATTGATTCATTTCCATATTTTGTACATAAATTCTTCAAAACACTATAGTTTAATGCTGCTAACTGATGTAAATATCTTAGCTACCTGTAGCTGATGAGACAGAAGATTACATATTGGAAAATGGTGATGATTATGATATTATTATTATTATTATTATTATTATTATTATTATTAATGCACTTTTTATGATAGAACTGACTTTAGAAGTCCATTCAACCAATTTTGATCACCTGTACATGATTACCTGTGTGATGATTAATAGAAACTGATCATTAATTTTATAATAAAAATAATTACGCTGGAGGGAACATTTTCTATAGGATCGTAACAGGCCTTAGCCTAATACTTGGAAGGAAGAAGAAGAAGATAAAAAAGAATCTTGTGAACTAATATACCTTTTCTATTAAAAAAACATGTTTCATGTTTATTCCAATCTCATGAATGATTTAAAATATTGATCAATAACATTTTATGATGACAGTCCCTAAAGAAAATTCAGCACTTGGTTTCAACAAAACCTTTAAGAAAAGGGTGATTATTCGGAAAAAAAAGAGAAAAGAAAACAAAAAACAAAGTGGTGGCCATTATCAACAGTCACTCTAGGAACTGCACAGCAAACTTGAAATGTTACATAAAAGATTCATACCAGGCTAAGTGAATCCTGGGGTACCTGTACATAAAATTGCAAAATTGGCGAAAACAAACATAAAAGAAATAGAAAAATGGCATTGTGATATTTGGAGGCAGTAATGATATCAGTAAAATCAACACCAGTAGAGGTATCCACAACCTTATTAAGTATGTGAGTGAATGTCAGCACACAAATGTATAGGTCGCACAAGGGATTTTGAACAATGTCCTTGACCGTAAATCCAATGGGAGAGACTATCCAGACTGCTGATCTGTGAATTCCCTGTCTGCCACGTGAACAAACAAAACAGTCCATAGAGAATTATAGTGAGACGCGGATGTGTTGATTTTAGATTTAAAACCGTAGACTTTAATTATAATATTTTATACACTTGCTGCCTGAAGTCTTAAAATAATAATGCAATGTGAATGTGTATTTAGTTAATTACTTAACAGTTGTGATTTCTTTAATTTACACAATGCCTCCTAACTAACTAACTCACTGACACTATCGAACCCGTAGGTTCATGGTCGGGCGGACATAAGCTCTCCATATATATTACTATCCTGAGCCAATGTTTTCCAATCATCCCCTGTATAATCTACTTCCCTCAAATCATAGTTAATGTTATTCTCCCACCTCATTCTTGGTCTACCAACTGGGCGTTTTCCCTCTGGCTTTCCTACAAAAAGCTTCCATGCACGTCTTTCATTTCCCATTCGTGCCACATATCCTGCCCATCGTAGTCTACGATAAAGATTACCTATATTAATTAATCGTTGTAGTGAGATTTTAAAAATGTTTAGCAGTGACTATTTGATATTCGCTAGCGAGGGAGTTAGTAATGACGTGTGGTCATACTTCCTATTGGCTGAGACCTACATCTGGTTAGTACAGGACTCGCATCTAAGCTCCCATTACAAATTTCATTGTTCAGGAACTATTGCTAGGGTTATAATTTTAAAGATTGTGACGTAGCTCAGAGGTCATGTTCAACTGAAGTTAACAATTTAACTACTAAAGTAAACAAAAGATTAATGACATTAAAAAATGCTGAATGGAAGAACATTAACACAGATTGGGACTATTACACCCAACATGGTCAATATATGAACAGTATTGAAAAATATGTAATGGCGTCCAAAGTACTTGAGCACAAAAACGATGATCCAATTATTCTAAAATGGGAGAAAAATCTAGAGAAGAAGAAAGAAAAATCAGCATAAGGCTGCCAGAATGTGATCTAGACTCTGAAGCTTTGAAAAGATTAGCACGACCACTGAAAATTCCTGCCCATCTGCAAGATTCTTTATGCCAAAATCACTTAAGGAGACAGAAGACATAAAAACTTAATAGGGATAGTAAATGCAATTCATTTTTCTTGATAACTGAATAGACTTCTGGTAGCAGTAAAACTACAAAAAATGTCACTTTAGTGCATCAAAATGTTCAATGTCTTAGAAATAAGAAGCTTGAATTGGGAGATTCTACCGAGTAATAATTTACAAGATATAGGTGTTATTTTTGGTACTGAACACTGGCTCCATGTTAACGAAATCTCCTCATATCTGATAAAACATTTTAAACTTACATGCTCCTTTTGTTAATCAGCATAAAAGAATGGGAGGTTAGAAACATATGTACAAAGAGAAAAAGTCAAACATATTATCCAAACCATAATTTTTGGTCTCCAGATGGTTGTATAAAAACTTTCCTTGACTAATTTGAAATACTATTAAATACTTACTTACTTACTCACTGGCACTATCGAACCCGTAGGTTCATGGCTGCGCGGACATAAGCTCTCCATACATCCCTATCCTGAGCTAGTGCTTTCCAATCATTCCCTGTGTAGTCTACTTCCCTCAAATCATAGTTAATGTTATTCTCCCACCTCATTCTTGGTCTACCAACTGGGTGTTTTTCCCTCTGGCTTTCCTACAAGAAGCTTCCATGCAAGTCTTTCATTCCCCATACGTGCAATATGTCCTGCCCATCGCAGTCTACGAGACTTAACTGTTCTTATTATATCTGGCTTCCTATAAAGACCATATAGTTCATTGTTAAGTAGTCTTCTCCATTCACCTGTCTGTTCATCTCTCTTTGGTCCAAAAATTTTCGTAAGTACTTTATTCTCAAATACTTGTAATCTCCTTTCCTCCGTTTAAAGTAAGAATCCATGTTTCGCACCCATATCATGTAACTGGTAGAATAATAGTTTTATATATTTTCAGTTTAACATTTTTTTGAAAAGAGTTGGGACATCAAGAGTCTCTGCAATGCATAATAGCACGCATTTCCAGAATTGAGCCTATGTTTAATTTCTTTGTGCATCTCATTCCTGTTTGTGATTATTGTTCCTAGGTATTTGAATTCAGCCACTTCCTCAAAATTTCCCTCATTTGTCATTAGCTGTCCATTTCCATTATTTAATGAATTTCTACGTGTGACCATATATTTAGTTTTATTGATATTTACTTCCAGTCCTAAATTCTTAGTGTTATTCAATAGTGTGTGTGTGTGTGTGTGTGTGTGTTATCCTTTAGTATCTCCTCGCTATCGGCCAATAATACTACATCATCAGCATAAACTAACAGCTTATTAATATACTATTAAATACCCTAACAAAATATAAACCACTAATTTTATATGGGAATTTCAACATAAACTTTCCAACTATTTAAAAAGTAGTATCTGAATTCAGGTCATTAATTCACTCTCATAATCTAATTGAGACTATAGATACTCCTACTAGTGTAACTTCCACCTCACAAACATAGTCCATACTAATTAATCATTATTCGTAGATATATACAATATGCAGTAGAAAATGTTAACCTTGGTGTCTCAGAACACAATACAACATATGTCCACATACCGGTAGAGACTGACCAAACCGTGAACAGAAAACGTAATAAAACAATAAGTTACAAAAGAATATTTAACAATGAAAATATTGATTACATTAAAACTTTACAAAATACATTTAATACCATTTGTTTTCTCACAAGTCTTTAAAAATTTTCCTTTAACGTATTCTTATAACTTTGAACACACTGTTTATCACAAAGTTAACATAAACTAAACGATAGCCGACATATTTGTAACTGACATTCGATTTCCTCTCAAGAATCAATCAGCTTCAAACAAATTTGAATTTTTAATTACTCTCCGACCTTCGTAGAAACATATAGGTGTATACTTTATTCTGATCAACAATAGTTAACCTAAATTGCTTCAAATACGTAATGACATTAATCAATTATATAATTTATTTTTCGGGATGTTTAAACAATACTGTTTGGAAAAATAAAAATTTAAGAATATATACAAAAGTAAGAATATACAAATGTCATAAAACCAGTTCTAACATATGGTTGTGAATGCCGAACAGAAACTCAGAAAACAAAACAAATCAATGAAACAACCAAAATGAAAGTTTTAAGGAAAATCGCTGAGAGAGAAAATTCGCAGCTGTGTTATTAGAGAAGAATGTGAAATTGAACCTATAAACCTTTGGATAAATGATAGAAGACTAAATTGAAACGATCACTTAGATAAAAACAGTAGATTAGTGAAGAAAGTACGTGACTGGACACCTCAGCAGAAAAGGCCATTAGGTAGACCACAACTAAGATGGAAGGATGTCACCATACCCCGGACCTGTAGTGAATGAACACGCAACAAGCTGTCAGCTTTCATGCGTAGAGGAAGAAGAAGAAGAACAAGAAGATAATTTATTTTTTTGCTTCCACTGAATTAAGCTTTGGCCATGAACGAATTGCAGTTTCTGCAGCAGTCACTTGCTTCGGAGATTTCCCATCCATTTGTTTCCTTAAGTGTGCCTTAGGCTTGACATAGTATACACATTTCAAATTTGTTATTGATAACAGGGAAATTTCCTGAAATTTTCAAGCGAAAGTTCATCCAATATTTAAGAAAAACGATTACCTAAATGTTCAAAATTATAAACCTATAGCCCTACTAATTGTTTTCTCTAAAATTCTTCAAAAAAATTATGTATAATAGACTGGTTCCTTTTCTAGAATATAATCATGTGCTTTCTCGTTCTCAGTATGGGTTTCGAAAAAACACAAGAAACAATCATTTACAGAATTAATGTTCAAAGGTAAAGATAATAAAGAGCAAACACTAGGGCATTTTCAAATTCTTTGCAAGGCTTTTGATGTGGTTAAACCATGAACTTTTGATCAGGAAACTAAATCAATTTGGTATTAGGGGACTGGCAAAAAATTACATATCTACATAATAGAACACAAATTGTTGAAATTAACAATATCCATTCAAACTCATCTTCTATGGTGTACCGCATGGATCAATTCCGGACCCAATTATTTTTCTTATATATATTAAAGACCTTCCCATGGACATGTTCAAAGTGACATTGCTAATAATAATTTGCAACTAAAAATTAATAAAACATTATCAAATTTTGAACAAATGTTAATGAGCAATGAACTTAAACTGAATGTAAACAAAATCACTCCCTGTACGCATTTAAGAAATAGTATCTATATTTGTATGTACGTTCATCAGGGAAAGAAAGATGAATTAATAGCCGCCTTTCATGGGCCCGAGGCAGGCTGCTTTCTTACTGATAACATCTTTGAATGTCACGACCACATTGATAAATACAGCATCAACAAAACTAGATCCCGGACAAATGGTAGCAAGAGCGTGTTTATGGTTTAAGGGTTCTCTCGTCCCCCCCCCCGCACGTATTTCAATCACAAAATCCGAATGATTCAATCCACATTATTCTTAATGATGCCTTATTAAAATAAGAAAATTATAATTAATTTTTTTGGTATATGGATTGATTGCAATCTGTCATGGAAATACCATATACTACACTTAACTGAAAAAATAAACCATTTATTCTATGCATTTTGATTCCTCACCAGGTTATTCCCAGAAGATGTCTTAAAATATACATATTTTGGATATGTAAAGGTAAAGTGATCCCACAACAGGCCTCAGGAGGCCCTTGGGGTAGTAGGAGGTTAAGGCTCCCACTTTTTCTGGACAATCGGCACTTTATGTCAGCCGGGTTGTCAGCCCTGCGTGACGGCCGCCTTTACCCCCAGAACAAGCGTCTGGTACTCATTTCCGTTAGAGGCTGAGTCGACACCAGGGCCATAGTGCCACCAGAGGGTTTGGGTCAGTTTAAAAATCCTAACCCCAACGGGACTTGAACCCTCGACCCTCCAGCTTGTAGCTCACATTCTTTATTATCATATGATATAATATTTTCAGGATCATCGCCATAATCTACTGACATACTCAAATTACAATAAAAAAAAAGAAATCTTAAAATCATTAATCAAGCACCAATCTGTACAGAAAGTAAGAAACTCTTCAAAGCACTAAAAAATTATGTGTTCCATGTATTTACATTTTAGAACAATTTTGCTTTATTCAGCAAAACTTAAAACTCTTTAAAATTAATTTAGAATAACATGCACATTACACTAGAATATCTAACTTTATACACTTAAATTCTGATAGGCTTATCAGAAATCTTAAGAACATATCACGCAGGGGTAGTAATCTATATAATTATCTCCCTTCCAATATTAGACTTCTTAAAAACAAACAATTTAAGCATGCTGTAAAGAAAGCCTTGTAATCTCACATACCATTTGGCATAAATGAATATCTAAAGTTAGAATTGTAAATATAAATCCATTAAGACTACATAACTGTCTATTCTTGTCAAAATACTGCTCTTTGTTTTCATTATGTTACATGTTAATTGACCTGGTCAACTTGTAAGGAGGAATGGGAGATGGATCATTCAATATGTGGTTTGGAGGAAGCTGGGGATAGACGAATATGCATCCATTGGCTAGCAATTCCACAAGTTGATAGTCTCAAAATGACTATTAATAATTTGTTTTAAAAAGACTTTTCAATGATATATTTAACTTCACTTTAATGTTGTAAAAATATTAATAATGTACTTTTCTTTTAATAATTTTAATTACAATATAATCGGATTAAAAAAAATATATATATATATATATATATATATATATATACTAAAAGTCCTGGCCACGCGTTGCTGTGGCTAAGGTATACGTTAAAAATTTAAATTAAGTTGCTGTCTTTCAGCCAGATTACTTAAAACTAATACTTACGCACGAAATTAGTAATATTGAAAATAAAATAAACACTCAACACACTTAAATTATGAAATAATCAATATTTGTAATTCAATTGAAATTCGCGGTTGCAACAAAAAGCACAGCCATCTGGATCTCTCTTTGTTAAATAATAAATCAATTACCTTACCAAATTACCTTACACTGCCATCTGTTAGAATCGTATGAAACTCACAGATAATTACACCGCCATCTGTTAAAATCGTATGGAACTCACAGATAATTATAACTCTTTATTAAATAATAAACAAATAATTTGCAATAAAAAAATAATGTGACTTTAAATGTATTTATAAACTACCCTAAGTCTCAAGTTGGATCAAACTGCACACAGTGTGCAAAATTTTATTAAACTCGGTTCAGTAGTTTAGGATTCCATCGCGGACAAACAACGTGACACAACATTTTTATATATTAAGATATAATAAATTTCGGAAGACAATATACATATTGCTATGCTGGTATATGTCATATTGTACATTATGTATAAATTGAAACTGTAGACAACTCCTAAAACATCTGATCTTCTGATGGATTAATAAATAATTAAACTATTATGAACTAAAAACAAGTGATCATCATCAAATACTAGCAAGGATTAGTCATTCTGGCCTATTTTGCGTTAAATGAGCTAAACTCACACTGCTTCATTAGCCATCCAAGATATCTCTTCCCATTAAATCTGTAAGCAAACGGTCTTTATTGTTGTCAGTGACTAAGCACCTGTGATATTCATATGTACCTGTACCAGTTACTAAGAATAAATACTTCTTATTATTAAAATATTGTGACCAATCACCTAGATTATTTTCTTTATACACTTTATTTTTTGCAACATGACTTGAGTAACATTGCAATACCAATGTGCTTTACAAAGAGCACAGTATCTAATAATCTACTGTATACTTAGAGGTATATACTAATGCCCTAATTACATAGATAAGAAAGGTAAAAAAAGTAAAGTGTGGAATTTTATATACATTTCAACCTTAAACTTGAATACTTCAGTATAATTCAAATGCCACATAACTAGGATTGAACAAAGTATTGGTTATAGGCTAGGTTACATCGTACTTAGACCATTTTTTTTACAAACTACACGTTGACATGCACTACTCGGGACAGACTTCTAGTACAGTCCGCTTTGTGTAGGAATGGACTCATCTTTGCACAATTTTTGTTTCAGTATTCTGATACAACCACAAGTCACATAAACAGGTCAATTACTGAGTAGAGTTGAACATATAAGCTCTCTGCATTGAGCAGGCAGTGGATATGCTCGATAAAGACAGGCGTTTTGTAAACAATGTGTATAGAAATTAGTTACTATCCTGATCTGCTACTTTCTTTTATTTTATTTATTTATTTATTTATTTATTGTTATCATCCTTCAGAGCATCATAGACTTGTTCAGATTACAACATATATATAAACAACAATATAAAATATAACACATACATAAAAACTATTTATATTGCAACTAAAATACACCAAATATCAAGAGACAGCACTTTCATAAGAAAAGATAGCTATGCAATTTCAATAATTTTTTTTTACTTATAATTTTATATCTGGGTATTCACCAATGCTTAATAGTATGTAAGATAATAAAATGTTCTTTACAGCAAGTTTAAATTGTCTGTCCTTAAGAAGTTTAATATTAGAAGGGAGATGATTATATAAATTACTACCTCTATGTGATAGGCTGTTAATACTTCTGGTAAGCCTGTGACAATTTAGATGTATATTGTTAGGTATAAGGTAGCGTGCTGCCTTGTCACGCAGCGGGCCCGGGTTCGATCCCCGGTCGGGGCAGTTTTACTGGGTGAGGTTTTTATCGGGGTTTTTCCTCGCCTGTAAGACAAATGTCAGGAAAACTTTAAGGCCCAAACGGTCCCCGAAATCATATGGCCATCATCCTTATCATTATCATCCTTACCATTATCATTATCATCATCATCCTTCACTGGTGTGGAAAGCAACGGGAAGCTACCACACCTACACAATTCCCTAGTAAAGCTGCTAGCATAGCATGAAAATGCTATAATTGCAGTGAAGGACCTGCCTTCGGGCAGAATTACTATGGATGGATTGTTAGATATTCTAGTGTTATGTTCATGTAAATCTGAATTTATTTTGAAGAGTTTTACATTTTTATGAATAAAGCAAACTGATTCTAAAATGCCCTACATATAACCTAGTTTACATCTACGTCTCACATATAATATTTTATACAGTGTTCTGCCCTAGGGCAGGTCTTTCACTGTGATCATAGCATTTCCATGCTATTATTTGCAGCTTTACTAGGAAATTATAGGTGTGGAAGCTTCCTGTTGCTTTCCACATCGGTGAAAGATGATAATAATGTTTATGATGATGGCCAGATGATGTTCAGGGACTTTGGGCCTGAAAGCTACCTGGCATTTGTCTTACAGGTAAGGAAAAAGTCTGGATAAAATCTCATCCAGGTAGTTTGTCCCGACTGGCAATTGAACCCAGGCCCACTGCACGATAAAGCAGTACTCTACCTCGAGGCCACAGCGGTGGACGTCATTTAATATAAAAGAACAATAATACTATTATAGGACAATTCAGAAGAATTAGGCCATAGAATAATGTACTTTCATCTTCTGTTGTAAATGTAATTATGGTTTAAAAATTAATATGACTGTAAAATGTATGTACCTGATTTATAATATCGAAATGAATGATGATTAGCATCAATAGCAACAGAAATAGGCCCAATAGTAGCAACTGCTTCTGTCAGCGCCTGTTCATCTTCTACAGTAAGATGCATATGTCCACTGACTGTAGCTCCTATTATTGAATAGCTGAAACTGCAAAGAGTATGCTGTAACATAAAAAACGAGCCTAAGGTTAGAACCTTCAAAAAATCTGATCTCAATTATAATGTTTAGGTTCATATAAGTATAATTTCAGACAATTAACTTTAACGTTACATAACTTGTGCTCTATTATTTGTGTTAATAATAATCAAGCAGTATTAAAATAATCCGCTAATGAATATTTCTAGGCAGAACAATGTAATTAAGGCAGAATTTGAATACTGCATTGAAAATAACAAATGTGTTAAAACCAGTTAAAATTTCATAAAACTAATAGGGACAGGAATATTAAACAGTATGACAAAAATGTATATAATGATATATGGTATGAAGGATGATTTGGAATATTTTATTGTAATTACTGCTATTATTACAACATTAATATAATTGCTTTTAGAAATATATATATATATATAATAATTAGTAGTAGTAGGACTTTATTAGACAAAAAAAGTAAGATATTTACAATATTATTTACAAATATGGGTCGCACGGGCAGTAAGCCCTACGTGCTGTTGACAGTCCGCTACATTAAAGTAATAATTGGTACTAGTGTAAAGAAAAATAAACAAAAACAGCAATAACATTACAATTACATAAAGAAAACACAATAAAAATATTACAATTAAATAATAACACAATAGCATTATACACTAAAAACATTAACATTACAATTACATAAAGAAAACACAATAATATTACAATTAAGTAATAACACAATAGCAATAACATTACAATTACATAAAGAAAACACAATAGCATTATACACTAAAAACATTAACATTGCAATTACATAAAGAAAACACAATAATATTACAATTAGGTAATAACACAATAGCATTATACACTAAAAAAAAACATTAACATTACAATTACATAAAGAAAACGCATTAATATTACAATTAAATAATAACACAACAGCATTGTACACTAATTAATTTATATATAATTGTTAATAATTAATGGTATTGCATTTTGATAACATATATTTATTCATGAATGAGTGTTGTCCTTATTTTTCGCGTTTTGTCCAGAAATTTACCGAGGTTTATCCAATTTTCTGGATTTACCAATAACTCGTAGCATGCCAATCTTTCCCGATTTGAATTTAGAAATCTTTCCGGTAATAACTGACGTCTCCAATATTCTAAATCATTATATTTTCCTAATATATGTATCTCATCTTCAAAGTTCCCGCATATTGGACATATTCGCATATCGTGATCGTCGTTAATTTTTAGAAATTTCCATGCCCCTAGCCTAAACCAAGCAAGCCCTGATCTCTCCTTAAATCCTAGGTTGAGTATATACGATTCTTTTCCCCAGACGTGTTTTAGGTCTCTTTGTAAACACAGTGAGAGTTTTCCTGTACATTCGGCGAAGGTATCTTGTTGGTTTACATCTAAGTACCTCCTCCTTATTTTTCTCCACACGTTCTTGCGATTTTCAGTCCCTTTTTCCCATATCCAGCCCATCCCAATCTTTGGAGTTCTCTCCTAACCTCGTCTGCCCAAAATTTAACATCTATGTTTTTAATTTGGTGGTCGTAACAAATTGCTCTAAGCATTGTTTGTTCACCTTGGATTACTCGCAACCAGTATTTGAGTACACGAATTTTACAGTTAATGTCGTCCTGGAATGACCCGAATTCATATAAAATTCCACAGTTAGAAACGGCCTTACTAAGTCCTGTAATATACTTTAGGAAATGCGTATATACCTTATTTAGTATTTCCGTTCTTTGGAAACCCCAAATCTCACTACTATAGTGCATTACTGGCCTGACCATCGCTCCATACATTTTTTCTAATGTGCTGACTGGAATATCAGGCACTCGACCCAGAATACCGAGTACACTGTTAAGTTGTCCCCTCCCTTTAAATAATGCTATATCAATGTGTTTTTTCCACTTTCCGTTCATTTTCAACGTCGTACCAAGATATTCAAAATGTTTCACGTTTTGAAGAACTTGATCTCTGTATTTCCATTCCTCTGTTCTACCATAAACCGTCCCATTTTTAAAGGTCATTGTTTTTGTCTTACTAACATTTACAGTCAATCCCCAATTCCTACAGTATATTTCCAGTAGGTCAAGACCTCTTTGCAATCCCTTGATTGTCTTGGAACAGATAATTAAATCATCTGCATACAACAGGACTGGGATTCTAACATTTCCTATCTCCGGAGCCTCAATTTCTCCTTCTAGCATTACGTCTACAATATCATCAACGAATAGATTAAATAGCATTGGTGATAAAATGCAACCTTGTCTCACTCCCCGATTGGCTTCACTGCTCTCTGTAATGTGCCCTTGGTCTACTTTTATACAAAATTTAACATATTTATAAATTGACATTAAAGCATGTATCATTTTATGAGACAATCCTTTCCGATTTAATTTTTCCCAAAGTGCGCTTCGGTCCACAGTATCAAATGCCATCTTAAAATCAATGAATGCACAAAATAATTTACCCCCCTTCATTTTCAGATTGTCATCAATTAATGTTCTCAGAACAAATATGTTGTCTACCGTGGAGTACCCTTCTCTAAAACCTGCCTGATATTTTGAGAGCCTATTGTTCTCTTTAGCCCATTGTCTGATCCGTTCGTAAAGTACTTTACAATATATTTTTCCGAACACTGACAAGAGACAAATTCCCCTATAACTCTCTGGTATCTGTGCCCCACCTTTCCCTTTGTATAGCGGTTGGATGACACCTGTCGCCCAGGCTTCCGGATAATCTCCTCCATTAAAAAGTTTGTTGAACGCAGTTTTCAAAACGTCTAATAATTTATTGGATGATATCATATTTTTCACGAATTCCCCTGGTATTCCATCAATTCCAGGTGCTTTACCATTCTTTAAACATTTAATGGAAGAAACCACTTCATTTTTCGAAATATCCTGATCCAGTAATTGAATATGAATTGGGTCAGGGATCTCAACTATATTTCCTTGATTATATCTTAACCTCTCATTTCCCAGCATCCTATCAAAGTAACTTCTCCATTCCCCGGGCGTTATTCTTGTCCGATTTATGGACTTTACTTTGAGTTCCCTTAACGCTTTCCATATGTCCGCAATGTTCCCACTTTCAGTCACGACTCTCATTTCTTCGGATTTCTTATTTTGCCATGCTAGTTTTGTTTCTGCCAAAAATTCTTTATATTCCTTTCTCTCTTGCGCATATTTTTTTCTGCTTTCATCCATGCTTTCTTTTCTAAACTTTAAAAGACTACTTTCGACAAATTTCTTCTTCTTTCTACATGCATTATTGTACCACCCTTTGTGAATATAATAATTAAATGTTTAACATTGAGCAATGCAAGCTTAATATGGAATGATAAGAAAAATAAATGCCTGGACGAGATTCGAACCCGGATCTCTGAGTCTGTACCTCAGCGTGATATCCATTACACTACCAGGCGAATCCAATTCATACACTTATTTTTCTTATATATGTATTATACTCTCCATTATTACTAGATGTCGCGAGAACTCGGTCTTCACCGCCATCTAGTAGCTGACTATACTAGATATAAATAAATGCAGTTTTTAAATCTCTAAACTCTTGTAATTTTTGGGAAAAAATCGAAGACTATAACCTTGGAAAAACTAGATTTTCAATTTTCCGACTTAGATCGGAATTATTGCATTATAAACCACGGATCCACCCTCTAGATTGTATTTTTGCAGTTTTCAAAATTTCTAATATTTTGTCATATTTGGGAAAAAGTCCTAGACAGTAGATTTGGAAAAGAAAACTGGACTTTGAAATTTTCGACTTAGACCGGATTTTTTGCATTATAAATCGCAGACACACCCTGTAGATTGTATTTTTGCAGTTTTCATAATTTCTAAAATTTTGTCATTTTTGGTAAAAAAATCTAGCAGCATTTCTTCCACAGAGAAGAAGAGAAATAGGTTCCTCTGTAATTGGATTCGATGGGTGGAAGACAATATTGTTTTATTGTATGTTCCAAAAAATTCCCGTTTTCTGATCGTTTCTATGGAAAACACCAAAATGCCAATTATGGTACAAATAAGTCACTAATATTACAATTTTATAGTATTACAAAACGTGTATTTGATTTTTATATAAAAAATCTCTACATAGTATTCTATTGCAGAAGGACGATGCAATGGGCAATAATGATCTTTTTATTATAATGGAGGCCATTAGACTAATTTTTTCATTACAACAATCAGGTAAACCTCTAATTCTAATAGAATATTTTGTGACTTTTGGAGAGAATCTATTTGTGTTTTTTTAATGTCATGTACCTTGTTTCGTTGCGAAGAATCCAGCATTGCGGCCGCTAGACCGATATTTTAATTTTCTCTTCATATTAATTCCTCTCATATTTTACTGGTTAACGAACTCTATCTTTAACATTTTCCAATACTGTTATTTTAACACAGTTCCAATAATTGGTCATATTATACACAATATTATAATGATATTGTGAAAAGAAAAATTAATGTGTGAACCAGAAATCGAACCATAGACCTCTAGTTCTCCAGACTAGTGTGCAGCCCACTACACCATTCCACACCTGGCACAAACACTAACAATTCTTTCCACATATACAAATCTATTCTCCTTTCGTCCGCTGACAGGGCCGTTGGCGATGGCAGTATCATCAACCTGGCAGCGGACGAAACCAGAATTATAGAATTGTATATGTGGAAATAATTGTTAGTGTTTGTGCCAGGTGTGGAATGGTGTAGTGGGCTGCACACTAGTCTGGAGAACTAGAGATCCACGGTTCGATTCCTGGTTTACACATTAATTTTTCTTTTCACAGTATCATTATAATATTAGAACTCTATCTTACTTGTCTTAATTTATCTCAAATTGACCATATGCCACTCTTATACTGACGGATGATCACCACCTCTGTGATTAACATAGGACAGTGTCTGGCTGGTGGGTTAAGGCCCTTGTATGCTACGGAGTTTAGTTCTTGAACGTTGAGGATTTATATACGTTTTCCAAAATATTTTCATGGGAAATATATCAATAGCTTTATTCCTTCGGAATTCTCATATAATTACGCGCAATAGTAAAAGTAACATGTTATCATATATTTCAACTCTGATAGAATATTTAAATAGTATCAAGTTTGCAATAGATAAACGTATACTGTTATTGTGTATCTAATTTATGAACTGTTTAGGTTTAGTAAGTGATATCATTTGTAAGCCCATGTTTTCCCTTTACAGAGATTTAGGCGCTCTCCCCCTACAGGGAAGAATTTGAACCATTCTAATTTAGTTACACTTGTTTTTGTATAGATGTCATTTTTGAGTGGTCCGTGGTCAGCGTTTCGCCTCATACTGACATCTAGGAAACCAAGGTAGTACTAGAACGGGAAAATTCGGTAAATTTTGCTTAGAGGCCTTTTTATTCAGGCTTAAGGATCTTTTACGAGCCTGAAAATCTTCAGACTCGGGACCCACGGCTTAAAGTCCCTCCCGGAGGACTTGCTCCTTGGATTTTTCCGTCCTAAAAAATCCATCAACCGCGGCCGGGTTTGAACCCGCGACCCTCGGGACCAGAGGCAAGGAGCATAACCACTAGTCCACCACAAAACAATAAATTCTCCAAATAATTTAAGTATATTTAAGTATTTGTACTTTGTTGTATTCTGTTGAAAATTAAGCAATAATTTTAGAAACATTCTTTATTTTATCTAGCCGTAAATTACATTCTTCAGTTAAAATATATTTTTAATTTTTTCATTGATCTTACTTAGGGCTCTACTAGGCATGGAAATATGAAAAAAAAAAAAAACGTGTTTTATATTTCTCTAGCGTCCACCGCTGTGCTCTCGGGGTAGCGTGCTACCTTGTCACGCAACGGGCCCGGGTTCGATCCCCGGTCGGGACAGTTTTTCTGGATGAGGTTTTTATCGGGGTTTTTCCTCACCTGTAAGACAAATGTCATCAGGAAAACTTTAAGGCCCAAACGGTCCCCGAAATCATATGACAATCGCAATCATCATCATTCATATTCATCTTAGATTAAGCTTAGGATTAGGGACTCTCCTGGCGCACCACTATCATCATCATCATCATCACCCATCATATCATAGGGACAACGTAACCCCGCCTTCCAGGCGCCCCAACCTCAAAAGTGGGTAACAAGTACGCCATGCCAGGAGAGAACACCAGGAATGTCGAAAGACAACCTGGGGCATTTGCAAAAAAAAATAATATATATATTTTTTTTTTTCTTTCTAGCGGCTACAATATTTGGTTTTCAGAGCTAAATTCAGCACATAGCATTTATTTAAAAATGTAAGGTGACCTTCGTTAACTAGCATAGTCGAAATATTATGAGGGGGAATTCACATGAACCGAACGTTTATAATTCGCTCTAGCGGCTGCCATGTTTGTTTCTTCGCAACATAACTATATAATACAACAATTTAATTAACAGAATAGTTATATATTCCGCAAACCAGATAAATTGGACAATATTGGACTTCCTGAAGATTACGTTTAGTTTACACAGTGCCTGCGTGGCAGACTTTGTCTATCAAATATAATAAATTACTTGGATGTAATTCATTAATGATTTAAAATCTTACTTTAATTTGTCTTTAACTTCTGTATTAATTCATTGTGGTACACATTTTTTGTTTTGTAGATGACTATGAAGCCTGAATTTGTGCCTCTGAAGAAAATGCAATATGTTATTCGTGTTTACTTATGCTTAAATTCAAGAAATTGTATGCTAATATACTTACAATAATTTAACATACAATTTTGGAAGCTTTTGTCCCAAAATCTTCGAAAGAGTCCTGTCATCTCACAGTAATTAAGAGGGTATCAATAATTTTGTCAATTAATTACAGAATGTTGAATATATGTAATGTATAGCCTATTTCGAGGCTATAGTTTTGTTGTGTCTACTAAAAATGTCAAACTAATTATCGATCCCGTAACGTCATGGCTGCGTGGACATAAACTATACATTTCCTTAACCTGAGCCTCATGTTTTTCAATCATCCCTTGTTTAATATATTTCCCACAAATCATGGTTAATGTTATTCTTCCACTCGATATTTGGTCTACCAACTGGGCGTTTTCCTTCTAATTTACCTACGTGAAGCCTCCATACCCCTGTTTCATTCCACATTCATGCCACATTTCCTGTCTATTGCAGTCTACAAGATTTAACTTTTCTTATTATATATTTTCATATAGAGATTGTGTAGTTTACTGGTATGTAGTCTTCTCTATTCGCCTGTCTGTTCATCTCTTTTTGGTCCAAACATTTTCCTAAGAACTTCATTCTTAAATATTCATAATCTCCCTTCCTCCCTTAAAGCAAGAGTCTATGTTTCCATCCATATAATATAACTGAGAGAATTACAGTTTTATATATTTATAGTTTAACGTTTTTTTAAAGGAGTTGGGACGTCAAGAGTCCTTGTATGGTAATAACATCCATTTCCAGTACTGTGCTTATATTTAATTACTTTGTGCATCTCATTCCTATTTGTGACTGTTCCTAGGTATTTCAATTCAGCCACTTTTCAAAATTTCAATAATGTTTCATTAACCCATTCGCCTCAAAATACGAGGTACACTCGCTTAACTCTGTTGTTATATATTTTGCAATATTTTTGTACATCCCTTGGTAGGGAAATCTTTTGTTAACATTTATGAATAGTAGAGGAATGTATTTTGGTTTTCACCTTTATTATGATCTCGAGTACAGTTATATTTTGTTTCTTTTTAATGTTTGAAAATGGACAATAAAATTAACAGTAGCTTAAATCCGGTTTCTGGGGAAATTTATTGAACATTTAAAACTGAAGCAATTGGGTTAACTGTCCATTTCCATTATAATCGGTGTCCACAAAGTCCTGCTTACTTACTTACTCACTGGCTCTATCGATAACCGTAGGTTCATGGCCGCACGGACATAAGTTCTCCATACATCCCTATCCTGAGCTAATGCTTTCCAATCATTTCCTGTATAATCTAGTTCCCTCAAATCATAGTTAATGTAATTCTCCCACCTCATTCTTGGTCTACCAACTGGGCGCTTTCCCTCTGGCTTTCCTACAAGAAGCTTTGGGGAATGAAAGATGTGCATGGAAGCTTCTTGTAGGAAAGCCAGAGGGGAAAACGCCCAGTTGGTTGACCAAGAATGAAGAACAACATTAACTATGATTTGAGGGAAGTAGATTATACAAGGAATGATTGGAAAGCATTAGCTCAGGATAGGGATGTATGGGGAGCTTATGTCCGCGCGGCCATGAATTTACGGGTTCGATAGTGCCAGTAAGTAAGTATACTATACTATAATAATTCATTGATAAGTCTCATAATTTATCTTTAAAAAATATCGGGGGGGGCCTTCGCCCCCTCTCTGGAACCGCCACTGTCTTGTAGATATGACAATTATTCTACTAAACACAGCGGTATAACTAATATATTTTATAGTCTGACAGTACACTATTTTCGAATGAATCTGTACCGTTAGACTATCCGCACTAAAGGATGAATTTCGTCCTCTGCGCAACCAGAAAACAAGTCCATACGTGAACTCGAACAAGACTGCAAAAATTGTTCAAAATGATCAACATTACTTTTATTATCACAACGCAACACGCTAATCCGGTATGGTCTAGTGGCTAGGATACCTGGCTCTCACCCAGGAGGCTCGGGTTCGATTCCCGGTACCGGAATTTTTTTTTTCACTTAGTCCCTTTAATACTTTTTAAAAATAATTTTATGTTGTATTTTAAATTACTTGAACTATTACTTTATAACAATTGACAAATACAATACTTATTTTCATTTTATTTCTTTCGTAGCACTCGCTCCCCTCTCCTATAATTCCATTCCTGAAGATAGCAGGGTTGCTGGACACTGAACAATTTTAAAATCAAACATGTACAATTTTTTGTCGGTTTTTGTCAAATATCTAATGAATTGCATTTCATATTATCAGCAATGTTACATTAATTTAGAATGTATTTTTTTTCTTTATTTTATGTGTTATAATAAAAAATCACCATATAGGCCTATATTTGTAAGCCTATAGTGAAATAATTTATTTTACTTAAATGTTGTAACTTAAGTTATGTTTTTAAATATAGCAAATTTTATGTAACCTCGTTGAGAGATACTTAACTGTGCCAGATAAAATGAAAATATTATAATATGTTTTCAATTGATACATTCTTAATGCAATAGCATAAAAAATTTAAATGTGATACATTCTTTGCTGTGAAAAATATAATGAATGTGCCATATGAATTTTCTCGAAATTTAAAAATCATTATATTTTGAAAAAAAAATCTTGAATATAAAAAATTCTCCCCGGCGGGGAATCGAACCCCGGTCTCCCGCGTGACAGGCGGGGATACTGACCACTATACTACCGAGGACTCTGCTATTACTTACAACCGTATACTACCGTCAACTATGCGCTGTCCCCTCAAGGTAGCTATTTTCTGAAGGCAAGCAAGTCCGCGGTTTCGTCTCCAATATTTACGGACGCATAAACATTTTTAGCCTGAAACAAAAGGCGCCAACTACATTTCTGGTATCAGTCTACATACATTCAAATATAAAAAGGCAAAATATATTGTAAGCGACATACAACACTATGAGAGCTTATACCGAACGTTAATCTTATTATTATAACCGTTTCACATCACATTCCGGTATGGTCTAGTGGCTAGGATACCTGGCTTTCACCCAGGAGGCTCGGGTTCGATTCCCGGTACCGGAATTTTTTTTAAAATTAATAATAGTTAATATATATTTCCATTCCATTAGCGTAGTTTAACCTCATACTTTGAAGGTACTTTTACGTGCCACACGAAATCCGGGCCTTACACTTGTCCGGAGAGGAATTTTAAACGTGGATCAGATACATACTTTTTTAACCAAACAATGACATGGTGACACTCAGCTCAATGTCAGGGCCTCCTCCAAGACAACACAACATTAAGACGAAACTAACATTCACACACCCATTCACACCTGGCAAACACAAGTGAAACACATATGTAAAAAGACTTTCTCCATCTTACATTATCTTAGACGTTTAAAGAATTTTCTCCCAGTTTCGTTAAAACAAATCCTAGTGCAGAATCTTGTGTTACCACACTTCGATTATTGTGACATTATATATAATGATCTAAACTATGCCTTGTCGCAGAGACTGCAGCGTGTTCATAATGCTTGCGTTCGATTCATTTTCAATATCCGCCGTTATGACCATATTTCCGAACACTTTAATAACCTCTCTTGGCTCCGTCTTACTGACAGACGTAAATTGCACTCTCTTTCACTACTTTTCAAGCTTCTGAATTCCTACATTCCTACTTACCTGGCGTCCAGATTTGAGAAGTTATCCTCCTACCACAATATTGACACTAGGTCACAAGATAGCAGTCTGCTAACAATTCCTGTTCATAGCACTTCCTCCTATTCTACTTCCTTCACAGTAGCCTCTGCCCGCTCCTGGAATCTCCTTCCTCAAGATATCAGGGGTTGCCGCACACTTGGCACCTTTAAGTCACGCTTATACAGTTACCTGTTGTCTAATAATTAATTTTTCTCTATTTATTTAATTTTATACTATGTCATTAATATTTTCCTCGTTTTTTATATATATTGTACATATTATATATTTAATTCGTTAAATTTAGAGTAAATCAAAATACATTATAATATTAATTGTATTGTATTCATAACTTGTAATCGTTTATATATATATATATATATATATATATAATTTAGATTTAAGACTTTTCTTTTGTATTTTTTTAAACCTGGTTGAGTGGTAGACAAGGCCTTAAGGCCTTAACTCTGCCAGGTAAAATAAAGCTATTATTATTATTATTATTATTATTATTATTATTCATACTAAACATGACGAATATAATAATGATGGCCAGATGATGTTTGTTGAAAAAATTTGCCCCTAATAATTTGCAAAGAAGACAACAATCATTAAAAAAATTGCATAAAATGCGCCTTGTTGAATAACAAAAAAATTATGCAATACCTTACGAGTACGTTACGAAGCAACGCCACTAAATGTGAGATTTAAAAATGTTTTAAATTAATAAAATATTAATATTTTTCAAATCGAATTCAAAACTGTTTATCTATGAGATTATACTGCTAAGAATTTTAGATAGATCAATGACAAACGTTTTTTTTCTATCAGGTAAATACAAATTAATTTTCAAATAACGTGTTTATCATCGTTTAAATGGCTCATTCAATAACGTAACAAATTTAACTCTAAAGTTACGAATATTCTATTTTACCTTATTTCAGATAAATTTTTGTTATTATGCTTTAAAATTAAGTCTTTCTTTCTTTAAAATAAATTAAACTTATGCTGCGATAAGTGTGCAAGGCACTTGGTGTTACTGTAATTTTAGAGATGTAGACGTTGATGTGTGATAAGTGGTCAACCGTCGGTTTCCCAAAATGTTATACACGGTATATATATTCCTCACAATTCTAGGTGGACACCTTTCCACTATAGCCGACATTCAGAGAGTAAATTTCTTCCACAAGGACTCGAACCTGGGCTTGTTCGGTAACTCTGCAACAAGACATAATGTCTTAGATGCTGTATTTTTCACTTTCAACATTACCATTATTTGAACATATCCGCATCAACAACTCTCCTCCATCCATTGCTTATTATTTGACAAACTCTAGGTTATATATTGTTTGAAGTATCCATTTTATCAATATTTTTCACAATCCTCTATTTTTTTAAATTTATTGCAGGGCGTTTAGTTGTTTTCAGCTTCAAAATTATATAGTTTTAAGTTGTTTGTTTCCCTCGACCATTACTTGATGTAAACGTTAAGAAAACAATGAAGTTTATGAAAAACACAATGGAATCTCGTGAAGAAAAAGTGTGTATATACACGTCATTCTCGAAGTATATTAGGTAAAATACACATCCCAATTCATATCACGGTTAAAAGTGGTGTAATTTATCCCACTGCAGGACTTAGGAAGCCCTTCTGATATTGAGTATTTAAGCCTCACACCTTTCTAGACATTTGGTGCAAGGTATCAGCCGGATTGTCAGCCCTTCCCAATGGCTTAACATTTAGAACGTACGTATGGTACTCAATTGGTCGAGACGCATATTCAAACTTAGAGCAATGGACCGTGAGAATGTTTAGGTTAGTTAAATATATATATATTATGAATGTCCACCGCTGTGGTCTCGAGGTAGCGTGCTGCCTTGTCACGCAGCGGGCCGGGGTTCGATTCCCGGTCGGGACAGGCTCCAGGGTGAGGTTTTTTCAGGTTTTTTCCTCACCTGTAAGACAAATGTCAGGAAGCTTAGGGCCCAACGGTTCCCGAAAATCATCCGGCCATCATCATCATCCTTATCATTATCATCATCCTTCACGGTGTGGAAAGCAACGGGAAGCTACCACACCTATAACTCCCTAGTAAAGCTGCAAAGAATAGCATGAGAATGCTATGATTGCAGTGTAAGATCTGCCCTCTGGCAGAATTACTATGGATGGATATTATGAATACGACTTTTAAATATTTGAATCCAACAATTTTTATAACGTTAGGATTTGCGATTCCTTGCTCTAATGATTATGTAACTTCTTCAGGAAAAGAAGAACCTGCGTGAATAACAATACCTCTTAGAGAATCGAATCCGCAATCTTCCGGCTTGTAGCATATTGCCTTACCAATTATGCAACGTCCCCGGACTAATTGTTTCAGAATATTTTAATATATTTTCACAATGTGGCCAATGATGGTACTTTTACTTAAATCACATGTTTATCCTCTTCTTTTCAGATTCTTGCACTAACCTATATGTGCCCCACTAGGTACTTCGAAATTAATGTCTTGGCCGGAGGACAAGTTGTCAGGATTCTAGTTCCTTCATTAAAGACAGCTCAGGATGATTTAAGACAAGAAACACTGCTTATCTAGATGTTAGTTAGAGAGAGGACATTATCAATTAATAACAAGTAATTTAGATATAATAAGAAGATATTACGTAAATATGAAGAAACTTTATATGAACCATGAAATAGTAAAGGAACGGTAAATGAACTTCTACATATTTCTCGTTCATTTGAACTCAAGCTAATTTAGAATAAAACAATCCACTTTTGACTACTAGCTGTCTCTCTATTTATTATTCTCTTCTCCCATTAATCTATTTTGTATTTCACTTCTATCTCAATTGAACTTATCCATAAAATTCTATACAATTCACACTATCGTATTCCTACGTATTTTAAATAGAACTGTCCCCCTGGTTTTCAGCGAGATTCGAACCTTGGACTTCTGATATATAGATCCATCCCATAAAGGACTTGGCTAGATACTCACGTTGGAAAATTAATATTTTCATTAGCCCTAAATGTTATGGTTCAGTTTTTGGAAAATTAAAAATAAATTTTAAACTTTTTCACAACATAGTAAATTATTCCTAGTATTGAAATATGATTAAATATAAAACAGCAAAGAAAGTCCAATATATATATTTATATATTTATTCATTCATTCATTCATTCACATTCACAGTAATTCTGCCAGAGGGCAGGTCTTTCACTGCAAACATAGCATTTGCATGATATGCTTTGTAGCTTTACTAGGGAATTATAGGTGTGGTAGCTTCCCGTTGCTTTCCACACTGGTGAAGGATGATGATGATAATGATACGGATGATGATGATGGCCGGTTGATTTTCGGGGACCGTTGGGCCCTAACCTTCCTGACATTTGTCTTACAGGTAAGGAAAAATCCCTAAAAAACCTCACCCAGGAGCCTATCCCGATCGGGAATCGAACCCGGGCCCGCTGCGTGACAAGTGACAAGGCAGCACGCTACCTCGAGACCACAGCGGTGGACACACACACACACACACACATATATATATATATATATATATATATATATATATATATATACACACATACACACATTCGTGACGTATCTATTACGTAATTCCTATTGTTTTTCACATTCATATTTTGTATTTCAAGGAGAAAAGGAACATTTTAAAGTTTATTTTCTAACTGAAACAATATAAAAATCTAACTGAAATGTGACCTATAATCAATGTTACACAATAAGGATTAATGCGGTGTTAGTGTGAGTTATTACAGTTTTTTTTTTTTTTTTTTTTTTTTTTTTTACTTTTCGACCAATGTTTGTTAGTATAAAGGCATATTTATAACATTTGAATAATTTGTGGAATATTAAAAACCTAACAGAAATTTGAATGTTACTAATAAACGAACGCTAGACAAAAACGACTAAGGTTAATGAGAATTTAACTTCGTTAGCTTTTTAAATTGAAGACAGATGTGTTTAAATATGATAATGCTTACTGTTTTGTACATAGGAAGTGAGACGATGTGTGTTAACTAATATCTAATAAAGGCCTATTATGATATACATGGTTCAAAATTAGGATAGTTTTTATATTTTGAAAACCTATATCAAAGGATTCTTCGCCCGCCTTAACTCCCAAATTCCTCAGCAAACCGCAAGAAAGCGTTCAAATATTAAGTAAAATTGAAATATACTAAACCTCATCGCGCCATGTTTAAAATGACAAACTACAAAAACAGTGACAATGATTGGTTACAATGAACGTTAAATATTTTTCACTAGTTAGTTCAAATGAACGGATTCTATGTCGTCCGTGCAACGTTTCTGCATAATTACAAAATATTTGGCCCCTTTGAGATTGAATGATCTTGCTAGAGGTGGGTATTTCTGTTCTTCAAGACCAAAAGTAACATAGCTATTAACAGCCCCCCTCCTCCTTGCTGGATAAAAAAATATTGGACGAGAACCATTACAATGAATCGTTAATTAATCATGGCGGATGTTAAGTTTGTCTCTCCAATATGAGGAATGGTAAAACAGAGATCAACTGATAGAAGAAACATGTTAGCCATAGAAAAGGTGTGAGATTCTACAGGACAAAATCTTAAACAAGTACTTACTGATCCTCCAAGTTGGGGGTTGGTTGTTAGGCCACTCTCCGTAAACATTTCATAAAAGTAAAGTGATCCCACAACAGGCCCGGAGGCCCTTGGGGTAGTAGAAGGTTAAGGCTCCCACTTTTTCTAGACAATCGGCACTTTATGTCAGCCGGGTTGTCAGCCCTGCGTGACGGCCGTCTTTACCCCCGAACAAGCGTCCGGTACTCATTTCCGTTAGAGGCCGAGTCGACCCCAGGGCCATAGTGCCGCCAGAGGGTTTGGGTGAGTTTAAAAATCCTGACCCCAATGGGACTTGAACCCTCGACCCTCCGGCTTGTAGCTCAGTGCCTTAACCACTACGCTACGGCGTGCCCCACATAAGAAAAACAAATATTATGTATAGTCGAGAAAAACATAGTTGAAAGGCCTAATCATGATATCAGTGTTATGATATTATTTCCATTTTACGATAAACTTACTTCTTAAAAACAAAGATCTATATCACCTCAATACAAATCCGAGCAATAAAGGGACAAAAATACTGAAAAGCCTCGTTTTTTTTAAGTTTGAGTTTCTTCTACGTGCCGTAAATCTAGACAGGGAAACAATTTATTTAGTTCGCTTCCGAAGCAACCTAGTCTAAGGATATTTATGCCCTGAAAATTCACACTAAGTGGCCGTGTTTGAACCCATGCATTTGTAAATCCAGGAATAAGTATGATAATCACTATTCCACCAGTATCGATTACAGCACCTATGATGGGGGAAGAGAGAGAGAGAGAGAGAGAGAGAGAGAGAGAGAGAGAGAGAGAGAGAGAGAGAGAGAGAGAGAGAGAGAGGGAGAATAAAAAATTGTGCTCAAATTGTATGCGTACTGCATGTCTTTTGTCAAATTATTTTCTAATATTACACATAAAACCGGATATTTATCCCCATATAATAATAATAATAATAATAATAATAATAATAATAATAAGGGTTTTTTGTTTTGTTTATAATTATAATTATTTATATGAAGAATGGACATAAGATTGATTTATAGAATTCAATTTTTTTATAAGTATATAAAAAAATTCAAACTACTCAATATAAACTGTTGATACAGTTAGATGTTTTTATAACTGATGCAGTATGTAAATATTTCAAATATTCAAATTGATAATTTTTATAAAGAAATAAATGGGATTGGACGAATTGGATAGAAGTCAGCTTGAAAGTACTCCTTCCTTTTCTGTTGGACCAATCAGAACCTAGAGGTTATAACTGAAATAAGAAGATGGCTACAATACTTGAAGATGGTCAGTCATGTTAAGCGACTGCTCCTTAAGGAATAAGGAAATAATGGTTTATTCTCTTGATATTGGTTAAAAGAAATAGTGTTAAAATTATGGAAGATTATATAGTGATATAATAGTCATCCATCTTGATTAAAAACAGTTCATAAATGAAAATAAAGTATAATAATTGCTGGATTGACCGTTAGAATTCGTCATCCATTAAATACATAAAATGGTAATCTTCTAGAAGTGAAAAGTATCAACCTAAGCCGGAATCTTTTGAATTTTTAATCTACAAGATTCATCTTAACTAAAGTGAGAGTTTTTAATAAAATAACTTATAGTTCAACTGTTAATAAAGTGTCGTTATTTGTGTAAGAAACTTTTCCTCATTCCCCTGACGAGAGTTATTAGTGTCGTGGCAGAATTAAAGTGATTCAAATTATATCACAAATCTACAACTTGGGACATCACACCAAGCAACCCAACTTTACACAATGCCACTTTTCTAAAGTTAAATTTACCATTATGAATATTTAAACGGAGAAAACTATGTATAATCTGTCTATAATGGCGTAGCCATTGTTGAACCATAGCCTATCCTTTTGTAAGTAGTTACTAGTCCAAGTTAATTTTTGGTTACCTTATTTGCTCATAGGTGACATGGACGGCATTCGGTCAACACACCAACGCAATGAGACATCTAACAGGCTACTAAGGTATTACTAGGATGTTGAGGTCGGTAAATTTTGCTTACAGCCTCTTTATTCAGGCTTGGGGAACTTATACGAACCTGAAAATTCTCCAGAGTAGGGACCCACAGCTTAAAGTCCCTCCTGGAGGATTTTCTCCGTGGATTTTTCCGTTATAAGAAAATCCATCGACCCTGGCCAGGTTTGAATCCGCGATCCTCGGAACCAGAGGCAAGGAGCATCGAATCAAACCTATATAGAGCCTATTAACCATTTAAATATTTTATGGGATTTTCCCCCTAAGCACAATTAACACATTTGTTAAACGAAGTTTGATGTAATAAAAATTTGGACAAAATGTGACTTGTTTACAACATAAATGATACAATAACCGTAACGTTACCAAGCAACGTCATTGAATATGAAATACAAAATTACGGTTTTAAATGATATTAATAAAATATTAATATTTTACAGATTGGATTCAAAACTGTTTAATCTGTGTAGCTGAGATTTACAGACAACGCTTCGTCTATCAGGTAAATATTAAATACAAGTTCAAATATCACATTATTTATCATATTTTATGTGCTCTTATTATGATATATCGTGATGTATATAACAAGCATGTTAATTGAGATTATAACAAATTTTACTCTCAAATTACAAATATTCTAGTTTACATCCTTTCAGATAATATTTTATTAAACCTCTCCGCTCTCTAACTTGGCTAGAGAGGCCTGCAACTATCTAACCACTTAGGGCTATTATATCTTTAGAGAAAAGGAAGTTGATAATGTAGATAGTATATGGGTAACATGTGCCGATCCTACACTATTTATGGCTAGTTTCCTCAACCTGGAGCCGCTATATTTTAGAGTTAACAAAATTCCTCATGATGCGGACTTGGACCCTCATCTACCCCTTGGGATACCCCGGGCACAAGCCCATACTCCCTAAGTTCCAACTTATTTTTCTCCCGTATCTACTGCTCAACCACTGTTCAAGATCTTGGTTTAAAATCAACACCCCGGAAGAAAGTGTTCGAGTCACAATTTTGGTGAAATTGCTAAACTTCATAGTACGTCAGGACGCTCACCTCTGATGATCCCACAGTTGGTCCACGGGCTCCATGAGCCTAGCCGGGAGAACTGGTTTGTTTGGAAGCATCGCAGACTCACCGACCATCCCCCTCATCTACCTCCTGGGACGCATGCTGCAGCCGTTGTGAGACCGGCTAGGTTTGACCCACCAAGCCCCGCAATGTGAGACTATAGTACATCCAGGTGCTAATCCCCTGGCGACCCCACAGCTGGTCCACGAGCCCGTAGGCTGAACCGGGTGTGAACGCAGTCGCTTCCGTGCTGCGATGATCCGGGCCGTGCCCTAGTCTAACCTCCCAGGGACGTGTCCTGCCGCCGTTGTGGGCCAGAATGAGGTGGGAAAATAACAAACATTGACCACGATTTGAGTGACGAAAATCACATATGATATACTGAAAAAATAGTTCGGGATATAGATATATGGAGAGATATTTGCGCGGCCATGAATCTACGGATTCTATAGTGCCAGTGAATTAGTTACATCGTCTCGCATAGAACCCCAAGCTAATTTTAGTTAGGGATATCGAGATGACTACCTTGTTCTACGAACTCCGTTCCTCTTACTATTTACACATAATATGCTTAGTTTTGGTTCACATTTAAACAGATCGGCATTTAGTTTAAAGCTAACTAAAATGACTTATTCTATCTCCAACTCCATGACGCGACAGGCCTACAAGGTCCTTGGCCTACCATCCGGCTGCTGGTCTCACATCTACATGTGTTCATCACAGAGGTAGAGACGATCATCCAGCCAGTGTAGGGGCGACGTGTGGTCAGGGTGTCGGGTCCCACAGACGTTACAGCTGGTTTTCTCAACCTAGAGCCGCTACTTATTGTAGCTACCCAAATGCTTCACGATGTCCCATACTGCCCGAAATTCCATGAGAAAATGTCTTCCCCCATGGAGACTGGAACCAGCGCAAGTCCCGTAGCTTTACACCAAGGCATCCTACCTTAAAACACTCGGCTACGGCGCGAGAAAAAATGACTCATACTAGCTTGATATTTGTCTTTTTTATGTAGCATACGCTATTAGTTAAGTTGAATTTTAGCGTCCTGGTTTTTAAGATGACTTCTTCTCGAGAAATTGCTATTTATTATGATTATATCGTTCACAAGAATTGTCAGTAGAATAACTTAATTAATTTTTATGTTGTAATTCACTGAATTGAATTAGTTCAAAAGAACGTGCCTACTACATAATTACCAAATGATTATGAAACGCACTAATGTACTCTCAAATCGTTGGTTACTTAATTCTGGAATTATAATGCACAAAACTTGTTAATGTTTTCAATTCTTTAATTGGCTTATAACTCTGTACTATTATGTTCTAGTGTTTATTGGATCATTATAGAAGATAATTATATATGGCAATCACTAGCTGGACTCTCAAGAAATAATTATTATCTGTTTTCTTCGCCAATTTAGAGAGCATCCCAATGGAACTTCACGAAGAAAACTTGGTGAAATGCTTCATCTTCATGTGCTGAAATATCATCAATTTGCAGCACTTCAAATCTCAAAACCTTAAAATGCTTATAGCATAATCTCTAAAACAATGACTGATACCTGTAGTTTCTTACAGTTTTATTCGAATTAAGAATAATTAATGCATTATAGGAGAACAATATTTAGAAGGTAGTAAAATATGTCATTCTTAATAATACAGATTTTATATTTAACATTAATCGATAATATTCGTAAAATAAATCGTTACAACTTTCACTGTACAAAATACCGTATTCAGTGTCAGAGTAAAGTTATAAATTTATATAATTTAACGCCCTGACATTAGGAGCAAAGTCATTTTACGGTAAATTTCCCATTATAAATCGCCATCATATTAAATTGAAGGTTTTCAAATCAGCACTTAGATTCATAAGGTCCTAATTCAAGACACTGTCGCTATGACAACACAAAACACGACCATATGATGTGAAGATGTTAAATTGGTGTAGATATTCTGCAAGGAGGCCATGGCCATTTAAGATTTGAAATGCTGCAACTGGTTTCTTCCTTGACATTTTTGGTGCAACGCAATGGGCATGTAGCAAGAAACGTGTTCCATTGTTTTGCAAGCTGATTTTTCTATAGTGTTGGCATTTTTTTTGTTTACATTTCTATTGACTGCAGCTTCAACAAGTCGATGTAGTTGTATAATTAACTGGGGGCCTTCCTTGGCTAATGTGTATGTTAGTTTATTATCTTGTATTCCACAACGGGAAGATATCCATTGAAGTTTAAATAAATAGGACGGTATTGAAGCATGACATAACCTATATATATATATATAATCCCGTCATCTCAAGAAAAAATCTGGTAAGGATTCTCTGTACCATTGTTGCCGTTTCGTAATATCTTCGCCAATATTAGCCTGTAACAATCATAGTGGGCGTTAAATTGAGTCGTGTCCAGAGCGCTGTATTTTGTTTCTTTGCGAGACATACAAAACCCAACAAACACTCTAATCTGCATATAAGTTTCAAATAGATTCAAATTAATGGTTGTACTTCTAGAAGTTAAAATCTCTGTGAACAAGTAAATAGAATAAACCCTGTAGGATCTAATATTTATACATTAATACCTTTTAAAAGTAAACAAATTATTTTATTTCTACTTTTTAATTTTCAATCAATATACAGTTTAATCAAAGTGATATATATATATTACACAGCATATACGAATTTAGTCTCTGAACTGAAATAATCCAGTTATTAAAAAAATCGATTTGAAGTTAAAGATAAAATCTGTACGACTTTAAGATTTTGACAAAAAACGCTAAAATAGGATTAATTGAAAATGTATATTCAATATTTCCTCTCATCACAAAATACTGTAAATATTATGCAACATAAAAAGTCAGTGTTTATAAAATAAGCACATTATCAGCTCTATGTACACTTAGCAAAAAAAATAAAAGAAGAATGAGAGTCCTCTTGATCTCGAACATATAAAACGAGCGATTCACACGAGTAAACTAATTGCACAGTAGAGTTACAACACATTCCCCTTTCTCCAATGAAGAGCATTCTTTTATGTACAGCAAGCCAAAGAAAGCTTAGCTCAATTCTTTATGGCTTCCTTTGTATGCACGTGGTCACAGGTTCGGTTCCCGATGAGGTTACATTTTTTAATTGTTACAATGCTTTCTATTTTATTCTGTGTGCTCATTCTTAAATAAAAAAAGAACTAACTGTTTGAAAGTATTACTATGTATTATTATTATTATTATTATTTTGTTAATAATAATATAATAATAATACTAATAATAATAATAATAATAATAATAATAATAATAATAATAATAATAATAAGAGTAACAAGTTTAAATGAACATATACAAAGATACCAACAAGAATGGAAAAATCATCTGAGGAGAATGGCAAGACATAGACTTCCAAAATTTGCATTCCAATATACCCCAACTGGACATAGGGACCAAGGCGGACCAAAACATCGGTAGAAAGATTAAGACCATCTTGGCTAGGTTTACCGTACAGGCCACATGACCTAAAATGAATTTGTTCATGATGATGATGATAATAATAATAATAATATTATTATTATTATTATTATTATTATTATTAATGTCCAACATATATGTGCTATTACTAGGCTGGACGTGACTTATATGAACTATATTTTTAAGATGAAGGGTGAAACGTTTTCTCCACTAATACGTAATAAATAAATACATAAATATATGAAGCTTTATTAACATTAATTACATAAATTTATAGCTTTATTATTAAAACGTGATACGGCATACACAATTTGATTTATACCTGTAGCCAAATATTGTTATAGAGTTTACGAAGGATTATTAGCCAATATATTGTAAAGTAGATGTAGAGTATGTGGCTGGAATTAAATGTTAAAGCATGAATTTTGCGGAAATAAAAATAAGAAAAAATCACTGTCGAGGGATCTGAAGCCTGACTCTCATATATATAGATCATCGGCTTATCTCTATTAGGTGTTTTAGCATTGCATTTTTTTTTTCGATGGGAGGGAGCTGGCCTATCGCATCAACCACCAACATGGAAGAACAGGGATTTTTTTTCAGGTGTTCATCCTTAGATCAGTTGCGACTCTCGTATATATTTAATTTTTTTCGTAATTGTTTTATCGAACTACGCTACTAGGATGTCGGATACCAGTCATCTAAATTCTGGTTGTCTTGTTTAGTTTTACACTATGCACGAGAATTGAATTTTCTTCCAAATGTAATTTGAGTAATATTGTATATGTACAACACTCGTAAATATCTAGAAGTATGTCTCCTTCATTGATCTTTAACTACTTACCACCATTAAAACCAAATATATCGTATTTAAAACATTAATAATGCGTTATCTCGTGAAACACAGATCAAGCTCTTCGAGCATGCATAGTGGGTCATAACAGGATAGGATTTTGAAGCCACACTTTCCTTTTTTTGCTAAGTGTACATTTTTCTTAACTTGCTGGATATTTGGATATTATGTAAGTCTTCGTATTGTAAACAAAAAAAAATTCAGTCAACATTTCTTTAAGATTTCTTGTGACAATTGAAAATAAAAGAGGTTATGTAGGCTATACTTGAACACTTGGTATGTTAAAAAAAACTACAAAGAATTTATTCTTATTCTAGGGATGGAGTGAAAAAAGAAGGTACAAGAATTGCACAGTGATCCACAATGCGAAAAATAAATCTGGAAATCACTATTTGGCTAACAAATTCATCCACATATTAAGATTAAAAATGATAAGTGTTTATGAATATCTGGCTCATCATAATTGATGCGAGGACTTTGAATTAGATGTTACGTGAAAAATATTAGTAACTGATTTTAACAAAAAAAAAGTATTTGCGAGAAACTTGGAAAAAATTATTAACATATAATCATTGATAGGTGTATTAATTTAGATAAAACTAATAATAATAATTATTATTATTATTTAAATATTTAGATATATTTAAGATTTTCACATCTTCTTGTTCATAAAGTTTTATTTTCCTTCTCTATTTCTCTTTATCCATCCACCCCATAACGTTCAATCTTTTTTTCTAATTATTATTTGCCTGGATTTTCTTGATAAAGTGTGAAAGTGTGAGAGTGTGAGAGTGTGAGAGTGTGAGAGCGTGAAATCGTGAGAGCGCGAAAGGGAGAAAGTGCGAGTGTGCGAAAGTGCGAGTGTGCGAAAGTGCGAAAGCGCGAGAATGCGAGAGTGGGAGTGTGTGAAAGTGTGAAAGTGCGAAAGTGTGAAAGTGTGCGAGTGTGAAAGTATGAAAGTGTGAGAATGTGAGTATGAGAGTGTGAAAGAGTGAGGGTGTGAAAGTCTGAGAGTGTGAAAGTGTGATAGTGTGAAAGTCTGAGAGTGTGAAAGTGTGATAGTGTGAAAGTGTGATAGTGTGAAAGTGTGAGAGTGTGAAAGTGTGATAGTGTGAAAGTGTGAGAGTGTGAAAGTGTGAGAGTGTGAAAGTGAGAAAGTGATAGAGTGAAAGTGTGAAAGTGTGAAAATGTGAGAGTGTGAGAGTGTGAAAGTGTGAGAGTGTGAAAGTATGAAAGTGCGAAAGGGTGAGAGTGTGAAAGTGTGAGAGTGAAAGTGTGAGAGTGTGAAAGTGTGAGAGTGTGAAAGTGTGAGAGTGTGAGAGTGAAAGTGTGAGAGTGTGAAAGTGTGAGAGTGTGAAAGTGTTAGAGTGTGAAAGTGTGAGAGTATGAAAGTATGAAAGTGTGAGAATGTGAGAGTGTGAATGTGAGAGTGGGAGTGTGAGAGTGGGAGCGTGAGAGTGGGAGTGTGCGAAAGTGCGAGAGTGCGAAAATGCGAGAGTGCGAAAGTGCAACAGTGCGAGAGAGCGAGTGTGCGAAAGTGCGAGAGTGCGAAAGTGCAAGAGTGCGAGAGTGCGAGAATGCGAGAGTGCGAAATTGCAAGAGTGCGAGAGTGCGAGAGTGTAAAGCCTGGCGGAAGTCTTGGCGGGAATCTCGGCGGAAGTCTCGGCGGAAGTCTCGGCAGGAGTCTCGATAAAAGTCTCGGCAGAAGTATCGTCTGAAGTCTCGGCAGAAGTCTCGGCGGACGTCTCGGCGGAAGTTTCGGCAGAAGTCTCGGAGGAAATCTCGGCGGGTCTCGGCGGAAGTCTCGGCGGAAGTCTCGGCGGTAGTCTTGTCTGAAGTCTCGGCAGAAGTATCGGCTGAAGTCTCGGCGAAAATCTCGGCAGAACTCTCGTCTGAAGTCTCGGCAAAAGTCTCGGCAGAAGTCTCGGCAGTAGTCTCGGCAGTAGTCTCGGCAGTAGTCTCGGCAGTAGTCTCGGCAGGAGTCTCGGCAGGAGTCTCGGCAGTAGTCTCGGCAGGAGTCTCGGCAGGAGTCTCGGCAGTAGTCTCGGTAGTAGTCTCGGCAGTAGTCTCGGCAGTAGTCTCGGCAGGAGTCTCGGCAGGAGTCTCGGCAGAAGTCTCGGCAGAAGTCTCGGCAGTAGTCTCGGCAGTAGTCACGGCAGTAGTCTCGGCAGTAGTCTCGGCAGGAGTCTCGGCAGGAGTCTCGGCAGAAGTCTCGGCAGTAGTCTCGGCAGTAGTATCGGCAGTAGTCTCGGCAGTAGTCTCGGCAGGAGTCTCGGCAGGAGTCTCGGCAGAAGTCTCGGCAGAAGTCTCGGCGGTAGTCTTGTCTGAAGTCTCGGCAGAAGTATCTGCTGAAGTCTCGGCGAAAATCTCGGCAGAACTCTCGGCGGAAGTCTCGTCTGAAGTCTCGGCAAAAGTCTCGGCAGAAGTCTCGGCAGTAGTCTCGGCAGTAGTCTCGGCAGTAGTCTCGGCAGTAGTCTCGGCAGTGTCTCGGCAGTAGTCTCGGCAGATAGTAGTCTCGGCAGTAGTCTCGGCAGGAGTCTCGCAGGAGTCTCGCAGTAGTCTCGGCAGTAGTCTCGGCAGGGGTCTCGGCAGGATGCTCGGCAGAGTCACTCGGCAGTCAGATTCTCGGCAGTAGTCTCGGCAGGAGTCTCGGCAGGAGTCTCGGCAGGAGTCTCGGCAGTAGTCTCGGCAGGAGTCTCGGCAGGAGTCTCGGCAGAAGTCTCGGCAGTAGTCTCGGCAGTAGTCTCGGCAGGAGTCTCGGCAGTAGTCTCGGCAGTAGTCTCGGCAGTAGTCTCGGCAGTAGTCTCGGCAGTAGTCTCGGCAGTAGTCTCGGCAAGAGTCTCGGCAGGAGTCTCGGCAGTAGTCTCGGCAGGAGTCTCGGCAGGAGTCTCGGCAGTAGTCTCGGCAGGAGTCTCGGCAGGAGTCTCGGCAGAAGTCTCGGCAGTAGTCTCGGCAGTAGTCTCGGCAGTAGTCTCGGCAGTATTCTCGGCAGGAGTCTCGGCAGGAGTCTCGGCAGAAGTCTCGGCAGAAGTCTCGGCGGCTAGTCTTGTCTGAAGTCTCGGCAGAAGTATCGGCTGAAGTCTCGGCGAAAATCTCGGCAGAACTCTCGGCGGAAGTCTCGTCTGAAGTCTCGGCAAAAGTCTCGGCAGAAGTCTCGGCAGTAGTCTCGGCAGTAGTCTCGGCAGTAGTCTCGGCAGTGGTCTCGGCAGAAGTTTCGGCAGAAGTCTCGGCGGTAGTCTTGTCTGAGGTCTCGGCAGAAGTATCGGCTGAAGTCACGACGAAAATCTCGGCAGAACTCTCGGCGGAAGTATCGTCTGAAGTCTCGGCAAAAGTGTCGGCAGTAGTCTCGGCAGTAGTCTCGGCAGGAGTCTCGGCAGGAGTCTCGGCAGGAGTCTCGGCCAGAGTCTCGGCAGGAGTCTCGGCAGGAGTCTCGGCAGTAGTCTCGGCAGGAGTCTCGGCAGAAGTCTCGGCAGAAGTCTCGGCAGTAGTCTCGGCAGTAGTCTCGGAAGTAGTCTCGGCAGTAGTCTCGGCAGGAGTCTCGGCAGGAGTCTCGGCAGTAGTCTCGGCAGTAGTCTCGGCAGTAGTCTCGGCAGTAGTCTCGGCAGGAGTCTCGGCAGGAGTCTCGGCAGTAGTCTCGGCAGGAGTCTCGGCAGGAGTTCTCGGCAGTAGTCTCGGCCAGGAGTCTCGGCAGGAGTCTCGGCAGGAGTCTCGGCAGAAGTCTCGGCGGAAGTCTCGGCAGTAGTCTCGGCAGTAGTCTCGGCAGTAGTCTCGGCAGGAGTCTCGGCAGGAGTCTCGGCACAAGTCTCGGCAGAAGTCTCGGCGGTAGTCTTGTCTGAAGTCTCGGCAGAAGTATCGGCTGAAGTCTCGGCGAAAATCTCGGCAGAACTCTCGGCGGAAGTCTCGTCTGAAGTCTCGGCAATGGTCTCGCAGAAGTCTCGGCAGAAGTCTCGGCAGTAGTCTCGGCAGTAGTCTCGGCAGTAGTCTCGGCAGTAGTCTCGGCAGTAGTCTCGGCAGTAGTCTCGGCAGTAGTCTCGGCAGTAGTCTCGGCAGAAGTCTCGGCAGAAGTCTCGGCGGTAGTCTTGTCTGAAGTCTCGGCAGAAGTATCGGCTGAAGTCACGACGAAAATCTCGGCAGAACTCTCGGCGGAAGTATCGTCTGAAGTCTCGGCAAAAGTCTCGGCAGTAGTCCCGGCAGTAGTCTCTGCAGGAGTCTCGGCAGGAGTCTCGGCAGGAGTCTCGGCAGGAGTCTCGGCAGGAGTCTCGGCAGTAGTCTCGGCAGGAGTCTCGGCAGGAGTCTCGGCAGGAGTCTCGGCAGGAGTCTCGGCAGTAGTCTCGGCAGGAGTCTCGGCAGTAGTCTCGGCAGTAGTCTTGGCAGTAGTCTCGGCAGTAGTCTCGGCAGTAGTCTCGGCAGTAGTCTCGGCAGGAGTCTCGGCAGGAGTCTCGGCAGGAGTCTCGGCAGTAGTCTCGGCAGGAGTCTCGGCAGGAGTCTCGGCAGTAGTCTCGGCAGGAGTCTCGGCAGTAGTCTCGGCAGGAGTCTCGGCAGTAGTCTCGGCAGGTGTCTCGGCAGTAGTCTCGGCAGGAGTCTCGGCAGGAGTCTCGGCAGGAGTCTCGGCAGGAGTCTCGGCAGTAGTCTCGGCAGGAGTCTCGGCAGTAGTCTCGACAGTAGTCTCGGCAGGAGTCTCGGCAGGAGTCTCGGCAGTAGTCTCGGCAGGAGTCTCGGCAGTAGTCTCGGCAGTAGTCTCGGCAGTAGTCTCGGCAGTAGTCTCGGCAGTAGTCCCGGCAGTAGTCTCGGCAGTAGTCCCGGCAGGAGTCTCGGCAGGAGTCTCGGCAGTAGTCTCGGCAGGAGTCTCGGCAGTAGTCTCGGCAGGAATCTCGGCAGTAGTCTCGGCAGGAGTCTCGGCAGTAGTCTCGGCAGTAGTCTAGGCAGTAGTCTCGGCAGGAGTCTCGGCAGGAGTCTCGGCAGTAGTCTCGGCAGGAGTCTCGGCAGTAGTCTCGGCAGTTGTCTCGGCAGTAGTCTCGGCAGGAGTCTCGGCAGGAGTCTCGGCAGTAGTCTCGGCAGGAGTCTCGGCAGTAGTCTCGGCAGGAGTCTCCGCAGGAGTCTCGGCAGAAGTCTCGGCAGTAGTCTCGGCAGTAGTCTCGGCAGGAGTCTCGGCAGGAGTCTCGGCAGGAGTCTCGGCAGTAGTCTCGGCAGTAGTCTCGGCAGGAGTCTCGGCAGGAGTCTCGGCAGAAGTCTCGGCAGTAGTCTCGGCAGGAGTCTCGGCAGTAGTCTCGGCAGTAGTCTCGGCAGTAGACTCGGCAGGAGTCTCGGCAGTAGTCTCTGCAGGAGTCTCTGCAGGAGTCTCGGCAGGAGTCTCGGCAGTAGTCTCGGCAGGAGTCTCGGCAGGAGTCTCGGCAGAAGTCTCGGCAGTAGTCTCGGCAGTAGTCTCGGCAGGAGTCTCGGCAGGAGTCTCGGCAGGAGTCTCGGCAGAAGTCTCGGCAGTAGTCTCGGCAGTAGTCTCGGCAGTTGTCTCGGCAGGAGTCTCGGCAGGAGTCTGGGCAGTAGTCTCGGCAGGAGTCTCGGCAGGAGTCTCGGCAGAAGTCTCGGCAGTAGTCTCGGCAGTAGTCTCGGCAGGAGTCTCGGCAATAGTCTCGGCAGTAGTCTCGGCAGGAGTCTCGGCAGAAGTCTCGGCAGAAGTCTGGTCGGAAGTTTCGTCTGTAGTCTCGACAGAACTCTCAGTGGAAGGCTTGTCAGATGTCTCGGCACAAGTCTCGGTGGAAGTCTCGGTGGAAGTCTCGGCGGACGTCTCGGCGGAAGTCTCGGCGTAAGTCTCGAAGGACGTTTCGGTAGAAGTCTCGGCGGTAGTCTCGGCGGTAGTCTCGTCTGAAATCTCGGCAGAAGTCTCGGCGGAAGTCTCGGCTGAAGTCTCGCAGAAATCGCGGCAGAAGTTTCGGCAGAAGTTTCAGCAGAAGTCTCGTTTGATGTCTCGGCAGATTTCCCGGCGGAAGTCTCGTCTGAAGTCTCAGCGGGAGTCTCGTCTGAAGTCTCGGCAGAGTCTCATCTGAGGTCTCGGCAGAGTCTCATCTGAGGTCTCGGCAGAAGTCTTGGTAGAATTTTCGGCAGACGTCTCGGCGGAAGTCCCGGCGAAAGTCTCGTCTGAAGTCACGGCGGAAGTCCCAACGGAAGTATCGTCTGAAGTCTCGGCAGATGTCTCGGCGGATGTCCCAACGGAAGTATCGTCTGAAGTCTCGGCAGATGTCTCGGCGGAAGTCCCAACGGAAGTATCGTCTGAAGTCTCGGCAGATGTCTCGGCGGAAGTCCCAACGGAAGTATCGTCTGAAGTCTCGGCAGATGTTTCGGCGGAAGTCTCGGCAGAAGTGTCGGCACAAATCTCGGCAGTAGTCTCGGCTGAAAGCTTGGCTGAAGTCAGGCAGAAGTCTAGGTGGAGGTCAGGCGGAAGTCAGGTGGAAGTCAGATGGAAGTTAAGCGGAAGTCATATGGAAGTCAGGTGGGAGTCACGTGGAAGTCAGGCGGAAGTCAGTTGGAAGTCAGGCGGAAGTCAGTTGGAAGTCAGGCGGAAATCAGGCGGAAATCAGGTGGAAGTCAGGCTCACGGGCTCACGGGCTGTCTGACTGTCGGGATCTCGTTTCACCGGGTCTGTTCAATAGTAATATTGCATAAGTCTGTTTAACACAAATATAGGAAGTGAGTGGCATTAAAATAATTATTAGAAAAAATGTTAAAAATTTGAACCAAATGTTCAATAAAAATTTAATTGTTATATTATTTAATTTAACGGAGGCATAAAATTAGGTCTAATAATTAGTATAAAGATTAATTCTTTGTGAGATTTTTTCATCATCTACTTTTCTAGAGAATTGTTCACATTTTCCCCCTCTAACAAAATGTTTTTGTTTTTGCCTGTTCTTTGAAATTTTGGATCACTGTGCATTGGGCGGCTTCATTAGTGGAACCATATGCGAGAGTAGCCACGTCGGCGACAGGTGAGCAATTCCAGGTATGAATATATGACAATTTCAATAAATCTTTAGGGTAAACCCGTTCTATTTAATATAAATTTTGTGTGAGCTGTGTATTTTGATGTATTGTCTTAGTTAAAAGTTGCTGTAGTTTAAGATGTTAATGAAAAAACTCCGAAGTAAATTGCAAATTAGATATTTACTATTAAAATGGCTGTGACTATCTGGCATTTTTATAAACAGTGTGTACAACTTTTATGTTATTTTCCGCAGCTATTATAAAAGTTTAATCGAAACACAATTTTAAAAAAATATCAATTTAAATAGGACACTTCAAGTACAAATATGATTATTTAAAAACGACAAAGTATAATACCGGCTGGGGTCGATGGATTTTTTTATGATGGAAAAATCCAAGGAGGAAGTCCTCCGGGAGGGACTTTAAGCCGTGGGTCGCGAGTCTGAAGATTTCAGGGTCGTAGAAGATCCTTAAACCTGAATGAAAAGGTCTCCAAGCAAAATTTACTGAATTTTCCCGTTCTACTACTACCTTGGTTTCCTAAACGTCAGTATGAAGCGGAACGCTGGCCAGGGACTACTCAAATGACATCTATACGAAAACAAGTGTAACGAAATTAGTATGGTTAAAATTCTTCTCTGTAGGTGGAGAGCGCCTAAATCTCTGTTAAGGGAAACATGGGTTTACAAGACAAGACAAAACAAAAAAATAATATTAAAAATATTTTGGGCCAAAACGTAGTCCCTGAAAATCTTACATTATCTGGACTATACAAATAATATGTAACCAAACTAACGGCTGTAATATATGTATATATATACATATATATATATATATATATATATGTATATATATACATACATATATATATATATATATATATATATATATATATATACCCTCAAGATATCACTCCTTCCTCAAGATATCAGGGGTTACCGCACACTTAGCACCTTTAATTCACGCTTATACAGTTACATGTTGTCTAATAATTAATTTTACTCTATTTATTTTTTTTATACTATGCCATTAATCTTTTCCTCATTTTTTTATATATCTTGTACATATTATGTATTTAATTCGGTAAATTTAGAGTAAACCAAAATACATTATAAGTATTAATTGTATTGTATTCATAACTTGTAATCGTTTATATATATATATATATATATATATATATATTGTAATTTAGATTTAAGACTATTTTTTTAATGTTTTAAACCTGGTTGAGTGGTAGACAAGGCCTTAAGGCCTTAACTCTGCCAGGTAAAATGAAGCTATTTTTATTATTATTATTATTATTATTATTATTATTATTATTATTATAATAAGTCCACCGTTGTGGTCTCGAGGTAGCGTGCTGCCTTGTCACGCAGCGGGCCCGGGTTTGATTCCCGGTCGGGGCAGTTTTTCTGGGTGAGGTATTTATCGGGGTTTTTCCTCACCTGTAAGACAAATGTCAGGAAAACTTTAAGGCCCAAACGGTCCCCGAAATCATATGGCCATCATCATAATCACCCTTATCATTATCATCATCATCATTCTTCACCGGTGTGGAAAGCAACGGGAAGCTACCACAGCTATAATTCCCTAGTAAAGCTGCAAGCATAGCATGGAAATGCTATGATTGCAGTGAAAGACCTGCCTTCGGGGAGAATTACTATGGATGGATTATATATATATATATATATATATACACATGTAAATTTAATATTTATTAGTTATGCTCTTCTCTCTTTAAACTATTACTATGAACATAATTAAATATAACATTAAAAATATATTCCTTTATATGATGTTTTCATTGAATTGCTCAGGAACAGGGAGAGTTGGGGCGCGATATGAATGATGTCATGGAGGAAGCAGATTTTCGACTTCGGTGTCAGGATGTGTAGGCGAGAGTGATAACAGCAACTGGATAACCGTTAATAATACATGTATAGGTAGTGTTTATATTTTAATTCTTATTTCTTTTTAATCTACCAATATTTACTCATAAGTCAATTATTGCTTTAATATATTCACTTATTAAAAATATGCATAAGAAGATAGCTAAAATCTTTCTGTTTTGTTATAATGTAAAGTTTTCTGTATGTCAAGTACATAATGGAACAAATCACTGTAACCTACACAAAAATATTTTTTGAGAACTTAATGTCCAGCAAATCGTGACGAGCATTCGTAAAGTTATAACTGAAAGTGCATATGAATAATACTTTTTTGTTACTAATATTTACAGACCTGAGGCAATGTGATTATCTGTTTGTTTTTTTTAATAAATCAAAGATTAGTTACTCTATTAAAATATTAATTTTAAAATCAAACTGATATTTGAAAAAAGAGGGAATATTGAATATAAAATACTACATAATTTTGGTTTAATCTGCAATCATTTGTATATTTATTGTAAACTTGAAAATAAATAATTATTGTATTAAATTTTATATTTATATTTTTTATTACTGTTGCTTTTACCCGAAGAGAACCAAAACTAACAGCTGCTGCCGTATAGCTCAGTATTGATTCTCTAAAGGTCAGAAGAAGGCAAAACCGATGACAAATTACCTGGTCCTCCGTGTTGGATATTTTAGCAATGGGCCAGCTCCGTGTTCTAGAGACATAAAATGTATACTCCTATAAGACCAAAAGAGAATAAAGTAGGACTGAATCAATCCGAGCAGAGTTTCAGTTGTAGGCCTACAAGGAATGTAATTAAACGTGATGTATAAATTGCGTTTTCATTGGTCGAATAACTGTTTATATTTAAACGTGTAAGAAAATGTGTTTTGCTTTCTGACACTCGAAATATATATATAATATAAAGCCTACTTAGCACATGTCTATATACGTTATACGGGAGGACCTATAATTATTTTAATAGATTAAATAAGCATTTACTGGGTGGGGTTCAAAGAAGGTCGGGGTCGATGGACATTTTTAGGATTAAACAATCTAAGGCGAAAGTCCTCCGGGAGGGACTTTAAGCCATGGGATCCCAGTCTGAAGATTATCAGGCTCGTAAAAGATCTTTAATCCTGAATAAAAAAGTATCTAAGCAAAATTTACCGAATGTTAGTCTACCATCCTGGTACTACCTTGGTTTCCTAGATATCACTATGAGGCGGAACACTGACGACGGTCCACTCTGACATCTATTCGAAAACAAGTGCAACTAAATTAAATTAGTATGGTAGAATTTCTCCCCTGTAGGGGAAGAATTTACAGATAACAAAGTTTTGAGCATTATCTGCCTGTAAACTTAATGATACTGGAAACATAGGATATCAACGGTCATAATGGAAAATGTGCAAACGTCTGATTAGGTAGGCCCGTGACTAATTTCAGTTTTAAATAAATAGGAAATGGAAGTTCATTGATACCACCTCGTCTTGTATTCAAGCTTATTTACCCTAGTTATACCACATAACCTAAGAAAAATGTTTCTATCATTGACACTTCCGTAAACACTTCAGTTATTAGGTGGGTAAAAGTAACACCACGTACGGTTCCGCCAATACATGGGGTCGGCGGAGTAATATCTTAAGCAAGTTTGCTTACAGTACAACTTGAACTTAGCTTGGATACAGTGTAACTGTTAATGATTATTGGTGTTGGGACAAACATGGGATTTCAGATAAGCTAACATTTTCCAATCATCCCCTGACCTCATTCTTGGTCTAGCAACTGGACGTTTTCCCTCTGGTTACCCTACAAGAAGCTTACATGCGTCTCTTCACTCCCCACTCGTGCCACATGTCCTGCCCATCGCAATTTACGAGACTTAACTCTTGTTATTGTATCTGCTTTCCTATAAAGATCATCACCGTTATAAAGTTTTCTCCTTTCACATGTCTGTTCATCACTTTTTGATCCAAGAATTCTCCTTAAAATGTTATTCTCAAATACCGATACTCCTAATATTTTCTCCTCCCTTAAAATAAGAGCACACGTATCGCACCCATGTAATATAACCGGGATAATAACAGTTTTATATATTTTCAGTTTAACTTTTTTTAGAGGAATTGGAACGACTAAGTCCATGATATATATATTACCATACATTTACAGAATTAAGCGTCCGCTCTTTTATATAGGCGGGGGAAGAAACTCTAGTAATAGCCAAGCAACTTCGAAGCCCAGAAACCTCTGGCTTCCGATCTTTCTCCAAGGCGGAAGGAGAGGCTGGTAGAAAGGTCTGGAAACACATTCCAGACCATTCAAGCGGCTCTGCGGGTCACTTACTCGCTAGGGGTGACTCACCCGCGCAATTCAAACGCCGCTTACACGACATGTAACACTGCCCCCTCCTTAGTTCTGATCGTCCCGATCAGCTTCCTTGGTATGCAGCCAGTCGATCTAAGTGATTCACAGTCGTTCTTCTTCTGTGCTGGCGCTGAATCTGGCAGACCACACCGTTGCTTCTCCACCCTGTATGGTCCATCCCCGAGATGCTGGAGCTTCGGTAGTCCTCCGCTGGTTCTGGCTGTTGCGGGGCGGACTGCCAGTCTGACGAGGCATCCGACGACAGCAGCGAGGATGTGGGTGTCGTCGTCCCGTAGGTGGCTCTCTCATAGGCTTGCTGCTTTTTATTTTATTCACATTCTCCACATCCTGTATGCGTGATCGCCGGGGTTGACCACTCCCACCTCTGAAGTTAGGATGGACGAAGCGATGACGAAGTCCCCCATGATCTCCAACTCCTCCATGGCCTCCATCTCCTCCATGATCTTCCTTCAACTTCGTTCGAGGGGCGGACGCCGGGGCTGCATGTTGTAATAGCCGCCGGGCTCAAAGCGACGACGACGTCTGTAGCGACGAGGCTGGCCTCCATCCCGAACTTGCTTGCCCTCTTCGGATTCTCTTTTTATGCTCTCGACATGGAGTACGATCTCTTTACTTCCAAAGCGGAGTACTCGTTGCCTGATGTCCACAGTAGCGTCTTAATTCTCAGGGTGTCCAGGTCTAAGATGACATCCTCGGTAACTCCGGCGACAAACGCCCACAGTCGCAGCTCGCACCCTCCCAGGACCAACTCCAAGAGAACCTCCTTCTCCACAGGCATACTGTCCCCAGACGCGGTGTACAGCTCGAACTTCCGTAGTGGCGTTCTCTCAGCCAACCCTTCTGCTACTTCAGGTCGCACGATGGTCAGCGACGCTCCGGTATCGACGAGTACTCGGCAGGGCCGTCCATGGATCCATCCATCAGCAGTAAGTCTTTCCTCATCCATATCGTTCACCGCATTCACTACGAAGCTAGGAGATGAAGATGATGATGATGATGACGTCGGCTCCGATGGCTCCCTCCTTATACCGGACCATCGTTGGTTCGCTGGCCCATCACGCAAGGTTTCTGAGAGACAGGAATTTATAATTTCAAACACTTTAATATTTTCTACATTCGTAACTACACAATATTCGAATATTCGGACTCAAAATTAAAATATAGAATTATGGAATATTCACCTGAATCTATATTTTCATCATGAACAAATTCGTTTTAGGCCATGTGGCCTGTACGGTAAACCTAGCGAAGATGGTCTTGATCTTTCCACCGATGTTTTGGTCTTCCATGGTCCCTATGTCCAGTTTTGAATAATACATCAACGGAACACATCATGAATCATATAAAAATTCGGACTCGTCTAGAAAGTAAGGAATGATGATTTTCTGCTATATTTCGCCTGGAGAATCCCTCTTGATGGCGCAAAAATAATCGGCCAGCATATTAGGATTCCATTTGCCTTGATATCTCTTTTCCATAGCTGAAATCTCCGGGGTTAGCTTATTTGATTTTATTTTACAATTGAGAAATGGACGAAAAAACGTTTTTAAAAAAAATTATATTTAAATCATTAATTGAAATTGAAATAAAAAGCTATGGGTGATGGAGAAATTCCGAATACATATTTGAAAACACGATAAAAACTGCATTAAGTACAACTATTGGTACTCATGAGACAACATTATCTCTTTACCACCTCCTGCTTTTGTGATAAAGAAAGCTCCTCCTTTTTAATATTTCTGAATAGGTCAGGGCATTATATTTCAGAGACTGGCTCTCCAACAAATACATTGAATATAAAGTATCCATACATCCATCCATAAATGGCAATGTGTGGAAAAAACATACAACGGGTGAAAATTGAGATTGATGGAAAAATTATAGAACAAGTGTCAGATTTCTCTTACTTAGGAAGTGTATTTGCAGAGTATAAGAGTGACATTGATTCAAAATTACAAAAATATAATAAAATGAATGGGGTAATACGAAGACATTTTGGTAAACAGATGAGGACAGAGACAAAACTAAGATTACATAACGTCACATCAAAAGCTGCTCTAAAATACGGAAGTGAAATTTGGATTTTAAATAAAAGAAACTCTCATAAACTTCAAGTAAGCCAAATGCGCTTCTTACGATCATTGTTAGGAGTTAATAGACTGGATCACCAAAGGAACACTACTATCAGAGGAAAACTTGGAGTAGCAAGTTTAAATGAAGATATCCAAAAATACCAACAAGAATGGAAAAATCATCTGAGAAGAATGGCAAGAAATAGACTTCCAAAATTGGCATTCCAATATACCCCAACTGGACATAGGGACCAAGGAAGACCAAAACATCGGTGGAAAGATCAAGACCATCTTCGCTAGGTTTACCGTACAGGCCACATGGCCTAAAACGAATTTGTTCATGGTTGATGATGATGATGACATCCATCCATAGTAATTCTACCCGAGGCCAGGTCCTTCATTGCAATCATAGCTTTTCATGCTATACTTTGCAGCTTTACTAGGGAATTGTAGGTGTGGTAGCTTCCCGTTGCTTTTCCTGACATTTGTCTTACAGGTGAGGAAAAACCCCGATAAAAACCTCACCCAGAAAAACTGTCCCGACCAGGAATCGAACCCGGGCTCGCTGCATGACAAGGCAGCACGCTACCTCGAGACCACAGCGGTGGACTATATAAAGTATAAAATTGTGAAATATTTACCTAAAAGGTTCGTCTCCTCAACTTTATTAGTTATTTATCTGTAGCGCTTTCGGGACTTGTCCCATCATCAGCAGGATTCAAAACTGGTGTTTCACTGAAGATCTGGTAGAGGGGGTTACATGTACTGGGTTCGTTTTCATTTATCAGATGGTCGTTGTTGTTGAAGACAGTAAACAACAACGACCGTCTGATAAATGAAAACGAACCCAGTACGTGTAACCCCTTCTACCAGATCTTCAGTGAAACACCAGTTTTTGAATCCTGCTGATGATGGGGCTAGTCCCGAAAGCACTACACATAAATAACTAATAAAGTTGAGGAGACGGACCTTTTAGATAAATATTTCACAATTGTATACTTTAGTTTTGAATAATACCTCAACGGAACATATGAATCTTATAAAAGTTGACATTGAATATAGCAAATATTGAACATATTCCTTCAGGCTACACATTTGATAATTGTGTGTTCAATAATTGTGTTTTTAAATAATACTGAGTTGTTTACTTAAAAATAAATTAATTACCTATAAAGTTGGTTATAATATACATTTTGATGTGTTTATAATTTTTTCTCCACTAGTGTGCATTCTTACAATATTGTAATCCTATTTGGCAATACATAATATGATCAAGTTGAAGTGGATAAACAATTGAAACATAACCACACATTTCTGATTTGTTTTCAAACATCGCGGTTCACATTAAATAAATAAATATCTTGAAATAAGTCTACCGCTGTGGTGTCGAGTGAGGGTGCTGCCTTGTCACGCAGTGGGCCCCGGTTCGATCGGGACAAGTTTCCTGGGTGAGATTTTTTTTCGGGGTTTTCCTCACGTGTAAGGTAAATGTCAGGAAACGTTAAGGCCCAAACAGTACCCGAACACCAACTGGCCATTATTATCATCAATATCATATTCGCCTAATTAAATTAAGTTTAGTTTAATTCCTCTCCTGGCTCGTCATAGCCATCATCATCAACTGTCATTATCATAGAGACAGCGTAATCCAGCCTTTAAGCTCCCCAACCTCAGAAGTTGGATACAAGTACGCCATGTTAGGAGAGAACACTATAAATGGCGAAATGACAACCTGGGACATTAAAAAAATTAAATAGCTATATTTAAGTAATGAGTTTTTGAGTTAACAACTTAATTTTATTCGTTAAATAGTCCTAACAAATGCCACTCTTGATTTCCAAATCTTCTATTTGGAAATCACTCGTGACGTTACTTACTGCAAATATTTTATGTTGGTGTTTTACTTTTAAATATTGTATAACAAACAAATTAATTTATCTTATCTAATGTTTGCGTGCTTTTTATGTATAATAGATAAGCACTGTCTTACCGAACAATTTAATTCACCTCCCTTGTGTACAATTTATTTGTTTTAATTATTATAAAGGTTTTTAAGTTATCTTATTTTAGACTGGACTTTTATACTCAGTGTCTCCTTCTTTAATCTTGATTGTCTATATCCTGACTTCTAATTGGATTATAGAAAAGAGGTGCCAAGTTAGAAAACCAGGGAGCATTGTTTTTATATATCAATGCCATTAAAATATGACAAATTATAAAAAAAGATCCTCATTCCAGATTGAAATAAACAAATCAAATGCAAATTTAGTGTGTCCATTTTTCATATTCGTACTATTACCAATAAAAATAACGTCTATTAGTGTTTAGAATTCTAAATAAATAAAATTTACAAATTATTGAATAAGCATATATTAGAAAACCCAAAATATTTATGCATTATCATTAGTCGTATTATTTTCAATAAAGTAGTTCTATTATAGAATGATTAAATCTCTCAAATACATCAATTACTTAATATTTCAATAGGAAGTAACACTATGAAGTGAATTTTATTATATATTAAGCATCTTGCCTCACAATGTAGTAGAATTCTTGAGAAACTGAGAATTAACAATTTATAAGAGAAATATTTGCATTTATATATGGGCACTGCGCTACAAACCGGAAGATCGAGGGTTCGATCGAGTCCCGGTGGATCAGGATTTTTAAACTGAATGAAACTTTCTGGCGGCACTATGGCCCTAGGGTCGACTCAGCCTCTAACGGAAATGAGTACCAGACGCTTGTTCTGGGGTAAAGGCGGCCGTCACGCAGGGTTGACAAACCGGCTGACATCAAGTGCCGATTGTCAAGAAAAAGTGGGAGTCTTAACCTCCTACTACCCCCAGGGCCTCCTGAGGCCTGTAATGGGATCACTTTACTTTATATATATATCTTCCTCCGAGGAGTGATTTTGGAAATAAACCGGATGAAAATCCTACAAATTATGTTTAAGAAGAAGAAGATTGTTGCGCTTAGGTAGCTCAGTTGAAAGACAAAGTCCCTAGAGTTCCCAGTCCGTGCGTACATTTTTCTATGTTTTTATTATTCATTTCATACCTTTCGATGATGGATAAATTATATTTGAAGAGAAAACATATATGCTCAGACTAGAGTTTAAACCCAGGACCTGGCTTTGTAGTCTAATACTCTACTGACTGAACTACCTGAGCACTCCAATCGAAACGCAAATTTTTCTCTTTATACACACCGTTAATTTCCGAGCGCCAAGTTCTACGAAACCATTGCTTCGATCTTGCAAATGGCGGCTTCTTTATTAAGAAGACCAATTATTGGGAATTTTACATTACATTATAAAGCCAGTACGGCCTCTATCAATGTGTTCATTATTCATTTCGTATATTTCAATGATGGATAAATTATATTTGAAGAGAAAAAGTACACGCTCAGACTGGGTTTGAACCCAGGAAATTTGGCTTTCTTAACCAATACTCTACCGACAGAGCCATCTGAGCACTCCAATATAAATGCAAATTTTCCTCTTATATACACTGTTAATTCCCGAGCGCCAAATGCTACGAAATATTTGCTTCGATCTTCAAAATGGCGGTTTTTTTTATTAAGAAGAACAATAATTAGGAATTTTCATTATATTATGAAGCCATTACAGCCAGAATATTTTTCTCTTCAAATATAATTTATTGAGAACATGTTTCAGAATGCATTCTGTCATCTGAAGATTGCATTCTAAACATGTGTCAAGAATTTTACTACATTGTGAGATAAGATGCTTAACTGACTCAAAAATTTAAATGATTCATTTTATCGTACCGCATTTTATACAACTAAATATACTTCATTTCTACATACATATTTCAATTCTAGTAACCACGTCTATAGAATGTTATATAAAAATAGTGATTCAGTAGACTTGTTCAAACTAATATCGGCAGTGTGAATTACAAAATATGTGCAAAGCAACAAGAAGCTGCCACATCTATCATTCCTGAGTAAAGTTGCAAAGCATGCTTGAAAATGCTATGATTACAGCGAAAGTACCTGCCCTCGGGCAGAACACTTATGAATAAAATACTTTTAAGGTGCTCTAAATATGTGTTCAAAATTAAAAATGTTGAGATTCTTGTTTAATGCTCTTCACCTGAAAAAAATGATTTATAATTCAAATATAGCAAAACAAAAATATGAGCAAATTTCTCAAATCCATGCTTCTAATCAGACAAACAACTTTATCGTTCATATTTTCTTGCATAAAGATAAATATCCCAAACGAATTTCATTTTATTGGATGAAATTTCTAGAGCGTTATATCAAATTTTAGTTTTAAAAAAATCATATTTTTTAGTATTGTCATGTACCTTATGGTTAGATGAAATAAAGAATATTTATAAAATTACTGTTTGATTTTCCAGTAGGTACAAGTTTCATTTTGTAGGTAAATATAAATATTAATATCACAGAAACAAATACTGGAATTATTAAGGGTATGTATTGTTTTACTGATATCATTCACTATAATGTAAACAGTTTACAAATGAGTTGTAAATGACTTTATGCTTTTATCTTTTACAAACTTGGTGAAGTTTGAATTTCCTAACAGAGTTCAACTACATGACAACTTGTTACTTTTAATATTACGCGTAATGAATAGCGAATTCCGAAACAATGAAGCTATAGTTTTAGATCTTTGAAGATTTTGTAAAAATGTTACAAATCTTCAACGATCTAAAACTAAACATCTTAGCGAGACAGGCTTAGAAGGACCTTAGTCTCCCAGCCTAGATACTGGCCTCACATCCACATGTGTTAATCACAGAGATGGATGATGATCTGTCAGTATAAGGGTGGCATATGGACAATATGTCGGGTGCCCCAGCCATTATAGTAGGTTTTCTTTTTTCGATCTGGTCCCGCTACTTATTGTAGTTTTTCTAATTCCATAATACACTTTGTGGTTAATTCGATGAGAAAATTCTTTCCTTCGTGGGGGCGCAAACGAATGCTAGTCACATAGCTCTGCCCAAAGTATTATCGCCTCACTATGATGGTTGTCCGTTTATATAAAAGCGGGAGCCGCGCGACAATGCTTGGCAATGATTAACATGCGGAATTATTATAGTGGCGGTAGTCGGCATGTTTGTATTTAATTATATAGGCCTATAACAGCTGCAGGGAAATAAAGCGAGCCGCTGATAACCGTCATAGTGAAGCTATAATACCTAACACCACTCAGGAAACAAACACGCTGTTTATCAATCGATTAAGGAAAGTAGGAACGAGTTCGTTAACCAGCAAAACAAAAGTAGGGTTCATTTTAAGCAAAATTAAATTATCTTTCTAATTACCGCAATTTTCGATTTTTTGCAAGCGAAACACGGTACATGTCATCAAAAAATACAAAGATACTTTCGAGAAATCAGCAAAATCCATTCCATTAACCCATTCGCTTCAAGTTTAAACGCTAAATGGATTTCCCCACAAAACGAATTTAAATCATCGTAAATTGTATTGTCTGTTTTTAGACATTCAAAACGAACAAAAGATAACGGTATTTGAGATCTCAATAAGGGTGAAGGCCAAAACACATTCTTCTACTATTCATAAATGTTAACAAAAGATCAGCCTGCCAAAGGTTGTACAAAATATTGCGAAATATATAATAGGCAGAGTTAAGCTAGTGTAAGTCGTCTTCTGAAGCGAATGGGTTAAGAGTGGGGAGTTTACCTGAACGCTGTAATTAAAAAGTCATAATGGCCGCCGTGGTAGTTTACTCGCAACCAAACGTTTTATATATACGATTTAATTAACAGACCAAGAATTATCATGCCAGAAGGAAGATATTAACAGTAAATTAAATAGATTTTACAGAATGTGTGGCACTATAAGACGGACACTGAAAAATAAAACTTTGAGGAGCACACAACTAACATTTTATAAAATTATGGCAGTGCCTGTCTTTACATATGCAAGTGAAAATTGGACTCTTAACCGTTCAGACAGAAGGAAAATAGAAACAGCAGAAATGAAGTTGCTACATTCAGTAGCAGTTGTGACAATTTTGGACAAGAAAAGAAGTGAGGATATTAGGAAGGACTTAAATATTTTCAATTTAACAAATATAATTGACAACATGAGAAACAACTGGTATGAACATGTCAAGAGAATTCCTACAGATAGAATCCCTCAGCGGTTACTAAAGTACAAACCAATAGGACATAGAAATGTTGGACGCCCATTTACTAGATGGGAGGATTCATTAAATCCCACTTGATGTGAAAACAGGTCAAAAGGCCTAATTTCATGAAGCAGAAGAAGAAGAAGACCAATAATTATCATAAGTAATGCCACGAGTGATTTCCAAATTATCGATAAATTCACGACTCATGAAGTGAATTTGGAAATCCAGAGTGGCATTTGTTAGGACTATTTAACGAATAAAATTAAGCTCTATACTCACGAATCATTATTTAATTATAGCTATTTTAAAATATTGATATATTTAATGTAAACGGCGATGTTTGAAAACAAATGAGAAACGATTGGTACGCTTCATTTGCTGCTTTTGTTCGATCACTGCAACCAGATCATAATATTATTTATTGTCAAAAGATCGCAATGTTGTAAGAATGCACCCTAGTGGAGAAATTTATAAACAACGTTACTTACTTACTTATAACCAACGTTATAGGTATTAATTAATTTCTGATGTCCTATAATGTAAATATGTCAATTATATTTCTCTGCGTCATTTCCCGGAAAATAATTCGTTTAAGAAGGTGGTTTATTTAATTTATTTTTTGTGGTATAATCAATTGTTACAAAATGTTTTTATATTACCCCTCGTATGCGCTACGTGTTGACATTCATGCACTATATATACAATCTGGTAGCCGTATTTCTGAGAGAGTCAGTCACTGCAAAATAATGCTATGACCTATTCAGAATGTTAAAAAGGAGGTGCTTTCTTTATTATGATAAACTTTAGTTGGTAAATTTTAGGCGAAACACGACTGTATTGGTTGGTTGTAAATAAAACATCATTGAAATGTGATTGGTCATTGACTCCCATTTGGGGCATGAGTTAAATAGTCTGTGATATTTACAGCATTCTCTAATAACAGCCAAATATTGGGCCTTAGCCTCACCATTGTTAGGACTTACTGGATCAAGTTAATTTTGTTATGCTTATTTCCCTAAAGATGTCATGAATGGTATACGGTTAAAATACCGACCGAGTGAGACATCTAGTAGACAACTAAGTCATTACTTGGATGAAAAAGGTCGATAAATGTTTCAGAGACCACTTTATTCAGGCTTAAGGTTATTTTAGAGATTGAAAGTCTTCAGGGTGGATTCTCAACCTAAGTCTAAACCACGTCCGCGATTAACAAAAGACAAATAGGCTCTCTGAATCATGACTATGGTTACATAACATTCTCTGTGAATTTGCAGTAAGTTTATAGTTGTTATTCAAACAAATGACAAATGAGGGAAATTTTGAGGAAGTTGCTGAATTCAAATAACTAGGAAAAATAATCAAAAACAGGAATGATATGCACAAAGAAATTAAACATAGGCTCAATTCTGGAAATGCGTGCTATTATGCATTACAGAGACTCTTGACTTCCCAACTCCTTTCAAAAAACGTTAAACTGAAAATATATAAAACTATTATTCTACCAGTTATATTATATGGATGCGAAACATGGACTCTTACTTTAAGGCAGGAAAGGAGATTTAAATTATTTGAGAATAAAGTCCTTAGGAACATATTTGGACCAAAGAGAGATGAACAGGCAGGTGAATGGAGAACGCTGCATAACAATGAAATACATGGTCTTTATTGGGAGCCAGATATAATGAGAACACTTAAGTCTCATAGAATGCGATGGGCAGAACATGTGGCACGAATGGGGAATGATAGACGTGCATGTAAGATTCTTGTAAGAAAACCAGAGGGAAAACGCCCAGTTGGTAGACCAATAATGAGGTGGGAGAATAACATTAACTATGATTTGAGGGAAGTAGATTATAAAGGCGATGATTGCAAAACATTGGCTCAAGATAAGGATATATGGAGAGCTTATGTCCGCGCGGTCATGAACCTACGGGTTCGATAGTGCCAGTGAGTGAGTTAGTTAGTTAGTTATTCAAACAATAAAAAATTAGAAATCCCAGGTCTTGGTTTAGACTTAGGTTAAAAAATTCACCCTCAAACACGGGGCCCACGGCTTAAAGTCCCTTCCGGAGTACCTGTTCCTAGGATTTTACCATCCTAAAAAATCTATCGAACCCGACCGTGTTTGACGCTCGGGACCGGAAGCATGGAACATAACCACTAGTTTACCGAAATCGAGACCCCAAATTCTTGAGAGAGAGAGAGAGAGAGAGAGAGAGAGAGAGAGAGAGAGAGGAGAGAGAGAGAGAGAGAAAAAAAAAAACAAATTTATGTGTTATGCTTGTGCAACTAGTAATAAGTACTGAATACAACAACAAACAGCGTAAGTGGCTGTCCACGTACTACTGCCGAGCTGCAATGCTACAAGAAAGTTGCGGTCTTGATCTCAGGGTCTGCTGTTGGAACTCGTTGTAACTTATTTTGGATATATAGGGTTGTACTTACTAAATGGCCACTTATCATCAATACAATTTGAAGAGAGATTTCGATATAATAACAACGATAGTTCTGTTGTAAGATGAATGAAAAGATTAACGATAGCTGAAGGAAAATACATAGGTTTATAATGAAAAGTTAAAGATGAACAATGCATCAGGTTGACGAGGGATCCCAGCAGAACTCACAATATCAGGGGGAGAATAATTAATGGAATATATATGTTTTTTTGTTATAATTATTAATACTATTATTACTCGTTACGGAAATTAACAATAGAATCGCACAAACAAAACAAGCAATAAATGCTTTAAACTCTGTTTGGTGGAGCAAAAATATTACAAAAAATAGAAAATTACAAATATATCAAACCATAATTCAGAGCATTTTAACATATGGTGCTGAAGTCTGGCAAATTCCTACCAGGGAAATGAAAAGAATTTTAAGTACAGAAATGGATGTTTTAAGAAGATCAGCTGGAAAATCTAGAATGGATAGAATACGAAATAAAGAAATAAGGGAAATTATGGGTGTACAAGAGGAGCCGGACATCATAGAAAAGAAAATATTGCAGTGGTATGGTCATATCAAACGAATGCCAGAGCAAAGATTGCCAAAAATTGTTATGGAATGGATCCCAATGGAAAGGAGGAAGAGAGGAAGACCGAAGAAAACTTGGATAGAAGGGGTACAAGCAGCTATGAATATCAGAGGAATGGAGGAAGATCAATGGATGGATAGAGAGGAATGGCGTTTGGTTTCCGGAAGCCGGCGGCAGCTGCCATGATACCGGATGATGATGATGACTATTATTACTGTTATTATTGTCATTACTATTATTATCATTATTACCATTATCATTATTATCATTATTATCATTATTATTATTATTATTATTATTATTATTATTATTATTATTATTATTATTATAACAGGTTTTGCAATGCACTATGCATCTTTGTAAAATCAAAATTGTTTTCATTTTATTTTTCTCTTCCACTCTTCTCTATCCATACATTCAAGGTCAAATATGGTCATATTTCCTTCATGATATTAGCTTTATTCCCATATCCTTATTTTTCAAACTTCCCTTTTATCCCCTCCATTTCAATTCCCATTCAAACACCAGATTATGAATTATTTCCTGTGACGGTCTTGCATGCGATCAAACCATTATAACTGTTTACATGCAACAACATTTAATACACATTTCTGAACATACATTTTTACCTAATTATTTTACTTATATATTACTTTAATTTGTAATGACTTGCCAAACTTATTACAAAAAATCTTTCTGTTGAGAATATTTAATTCTTATTGCTTGTGTCTATGTGCCCGTATTCCATATGTTGGTTAAGCTTTTACTAGTGTGTTGCCATTTATCTTTTATTGTCTGTTTATGCTACAACGCTTCATTAAAGACATTATATGCAGAATGTTCTTTAATGATTGTTTTCCTTATTTCATATTGTTTTCCATTCTTGTTAATCTATACTGCTATATGTTCGCTTTCACCACAAGCTTGATTAAATCCCCTTCCTTCTTCTAAGATCAAAACCTGGTTTTTTGGTTCCATGTCACATATAAATCAATGCTGTATTTTCAATTTTAATAATATTATCAATATTCATCTTTTGTTACAAACATTTGCTAGAACTATTATAGCTCTTCTATATGCACAAACAATATAAATGTACAATTTTGATATTAAAATTGCTCACAAGTTGTTAATTTATCAAGGTATTATTTTAAATTTACAATAATTTTGATTTGGAAGAAGGATCATAGGTATTTTGAACTCAGTGTTTTGGAAGTGAAATATAATATATAGAACGAATAAAACTATATATCAAGTTCTGTTACAAAGCATTTTATTACATGGGTCGAAACCTTGGCAGTAAGTAGACAATACACCAAAAGCTGTTAGCAGTAGAAATGGAACTTTGGAGACGATCGCCAAGAATTTCAAGAAGGGATAAGGTCAGAAATAGCACAATAAAGGAAATTTTGTAAGTTGAAAAAATAATATTAGAAAAAAATTAAGAAAAACGCTTTAAATTGTATGGACACCTCATAAGAATGGAAGAAGAGAAAATACCAAACAAGATCCTTAATTGGAAAGCTGGTGGAAGAAGTTGAAGAGGCAGATGGATAGATGGAGTGAGGAGAAATATGGAAGCTAGAGATGCGAGGGAAGAAGATACTTTAGATAGGAACCCCCTATTGACAAATCACCTTGGGTTGAAGGAATAACACTGTATTGTGGAATATTCCTAATAAAGAAATAATTGTGAACACTTTCATACATGCTAATGGTTTAAAACGACTTTGAATAAAACATAAATGAGTTATCAGAACCAGTAAGAGGGAAAACAAATAGAAGGTTTCCCATATTTTAAAAATGATTACCTAGAAACAAATGGAAATGCTCTGAAAATGTATTTAATACTATTATAAAATCCATATCAAATCAATTCTCCAGTATGGCACTGAAACCATAATAACAGCAAGCAAATGAAATTTATATTTAATACAAAAGTACAACCTCAGGCATTACATATTAATGTAGGTGCTATTTTATTTATTCTGTTTTCGTTCTGCGAGGATTTACACATAGCATATCACACACAGACAAACAGTGCAGAGAGCACTGTCTTAAATGAAAATTTGAAACGATTACCTAATATATGTTACAGCAGAACTTACTCTGGTACTTCTCAAGCTTTAAATATATATAAAACTATTTTCTAAATGTCGCTGATGTCAAACTAAATGAGGATCTTGACTCATAGAATGTCACATTCATTATGGGTAATTAGAGATTATTATCTACAATTAATATAAAAACAGCGTCGCATGTGTCACTTAATGGGGTTCAAATCCCTTAGAGTGCGACAATAAAAAATCTAGGTGTATTATAGACAAAATATGTATGTTGCAAAGTACAAATAAATCACACATTCAAAACAATATTCTCAATATTACATTCATTAAATCGTTTGTTTGCCATTTGCTCTAAGTAAAATATTAGAGCCACACTTGCAATTCTTCATTTGATTGTGACACTCCATCTACAGACAGGTATACTATTATTGCTCAAAGACTTCAACGTGTTCATAATTATTGCGCACGTTTCGTTTATGGTATTTGCAAATTTGATCACGTTACATCGTCCCTGGATAAATTATCGAGGCTTTGTTTACGAGATCGTAGCGCTTCCCATTCCTTATCCCTTACCTATAAAATACATCACACATCGTCACCAAACTATATATTACTCAGCTTCATTAGACTCCCCGATACATAAATTCAGGCACTTGATACCATTATTACATGACCCACTATTCACTGTGTATTATTCATTATCTTTTACAGTTTCACTTGCCAAAACGTGGAATTACCTTCCACCCTAAGTCAGACAGGCAAAAATAAAACACAGTTCAAAACAAACTGAAGAATAACAAAATTAAATATATGAAAACTGAAGAATAACAAACTAAATTGTACACTTCACTAATAGTATTTTGAGCAATTAATAATAATTTAATTTATTTTATAAAAATGTTATTTTTTGTAAGTACATCAAGGTAGTCTTAGAGTATGAAATAGGGAAATTTGGGATGTATAAAATTTTTCTTTGCATTAGAAATCCCGGAAACACGTTGTATACTTAATTTTTGGGTTTCGAAAATTTCGAAAATTTGACATTTTTAAGTAAAAACACCTAGACTGCAGCCTTGGAATATATAATCAGGAAAGTTGTGATTTTTGCATTAGAAATCCCGTACACACATTGTAGAATTGATTTTTTTATGTTTTGATACATTTTTAAAATTGTAATACTATTGAGTAATACAAACGAATTAAAACAGGAAGTTCGCATAAAAAAACTTAGGAACAATTTTGGACCAAAGAGAGATGAACAAACAGGTGAATGGAGAAGACTACATAACCATGAACTGCATGGTCTTTATAGCAAGCCAGATATAATAAGAACAGTTAAGTCTCGTAGATTGCGATGGGCAGGACATGTTGCGCGTATGGGGAATGAAAGACGTGCATGGAAGCTTCTTGTAGGAAAGCTAGAGGGAAAACGCCCAGTTGGTAGACCAAGAATGAGGTGGGAGAAAAACATTAACTATGATTTGAGGGAAGTAGAATATACAGGGAATGATTGGAAAGCATTAGCTCAGGATAGGGATGTATGGACAGCTTATGTCCGCGCGGCCATGAACCTAAGGGTTCGATAGTGTAAGTGAGTAAGTAAATATTGAGTAATACAAACGAATTACGACTGGAAGTTAACATAAAAAATTAAATATAATCTCACTTACTTACTTACTCACTGGAACTATCGAATCCGTAAGTTCACGGCCGCGCGGACATAAGCTCTCCATACATCCCTATCCTGAGCTAATGCTTTCCAATCATTCCCTGTATAATCTACTTTCCTCAAATCATAGTTACTATTGTTCTCCCACCTCATTCTTGGTCTACCAACTGGGCGTTTTCCTTCTGGCTTTGCTACAAGAAGTTTCCAGGCACGCCTTTCATTCCCCATACGTGCAACATGACCTGTCCATCGCAGTCTACGAGACTTAACTGTTCTTATTATATCTGGCTTCCTATAAAGACCATGTAGTTCATTGTTATGTAGTCTTCTCCATTCACCTGTCTGTTCATGTCTCTTTGGTCCAAAAATTTTCCTAAGAACTTTATTCTCAAATAGTTGTAATCTCCTTTCCTCCCTTAAAGTAAGAGTCCATGTTTCGCACTCATATAATATAACTGGTGGAATAGTAGTTTTATATATTTTCAGCTTAACGTTTTTTGAAAGGAGTTGGGACATCAAAAGTCTCTGCAATGCATCTCACACATATATTTACATTATACAGGTGTCCACAAACTCCTACTACCAAAACAATGCAACTTAGTTCGTAAACTGTTTGAGATAGTGACATGCAGTGTTTTGCAACGTATTCTACATCTCTCAAAGTTGTGTTTACTTTCGTTACAGATTGTGATTTAAACGACAATTACGACACCAGAGGAAAATAGCAAATGTGTGGGGTGAGTCTGGTATATCACCAGTACACCTATATCCAAATGTTACGGCGGTTAACATGTCTAGACACAAATAAATTCGCTTCATCAGAGAACGTCACCCTCTGCAGATACTCATTGTCTTCGTCAATTGCGTTCAGCACGAAATCAGCAAATTCCGCACGCCGAGGGAAGTCAGTTGGCAACGAGCTTGCGTAATCTGCAGCTGCTTATGGAGGACATTATGAATGGTTGATTTTGGTAAACGAAGTTCCCGTGAAGCACGGCGAACCGAGTTTTGAGGTCTGAGTTGAAATGCAAGTTGCCCATTGTCAATAGTTTCTTGGCTCATACCTGGTCGTCCACTCCGTGGCAAGTCCATTACTCTGCCAGTAGCTAGAAATTTCTTGGTCTATCTAATTACACTGGTCAACATGTTTTTTGTCTCATGAGTACCAATAGTTGTGCTTAATGCAGTTTTTTTATCGCGTTTTCAAATATGTATTCGAAATTTCTCCATCGCCCACAGTTTTTTTATTTCAATTTAAATTAATGATTTAAATAATTATTTTTTTAAAAACGATTTTTCGTCCATTTGTCAATTGTAAAATAAAATTAAATGAGCTAACTCAGGAGATTTCAGCTATGGAAAAGAGATATCAAGTCAAATGGAATCCTAATATGATGGCATTGTTGGACATCAAGAGGGATGCTCCACAGGGGAAATATAGCAGAAAATCGTCATTTCTTACTTTCTAGGTGAGTCCGAATGTTCGAATATTGAGTAGTTACGAATGTAGAAAATATGAAAGTGTTTGAAAATATAAATTCCTGTCTCTCAGAAACCTTGCGTGATGGAGAAAAACCGATATCATATTTGAATTCACGAGAAAAATACTATCAGAATCACATATTTTTCTTTCTGAAACAAAAAAAAGGTTTATTTTTTGTTGCTCAGTGTTATGGATTATTTGGATGGAAGATCTCTTCCATATTGCTGGCGGAAATTTAGCTGAAAAGTTACTAGTGATTTATCAGACTCGGCATAAGACCGTACACATTGTGCCTTTTCATGTGGTGTCGTCATTGTCGTTAAACCATAATCTGCAACAAATGTAAACAGAACCTTGAGAGATGTAGAATATATTGCAAGAAACCTCATGTCTTTATCTCAAATAGTTTACGAGCTAAGTTACATTGTTTTGGAAGCAGGACTTTGTGGACACGCTGTATAATGAAAAGGGACAGTTAATAAAAATTAGGGAAATTTTGAAAAGTGGCTGAATTCAAATACCTAGGAACAATTACAAACAGGAATGAGATGCACAAAGAAATTAAACATAAGATCAGTAATGGAAATGGATACTTTTACGCATACAAGGACTCTTTACGTCCCAACTCCTTTCAAAAAAACTTTAAACAAAAATATATAAAACTGTCATTCTCACAGTTATACGGGTGCAAACATGGCTACTTTCAAAAAAACGTTAAACAAAAAACATATAAAATTGTCATTCTACCAGTTGTATTATTTGGATGCAAACATGGACTCTTACTTTAAGGGAGGAAAGGAGGTTACGAGTATTTGAGAATAAAGATCCTAGGAATTTTTATGGACCTAAGAGACATGAACAGACAGGCCAATGGAGAAGACTACATAACAATAAACTACACAATCTCTATATGAAAACACATATAATAAGAAGAGTTAAGTCTTGTAGGCTGTTTTTTTTTTCAAATGCCCCAGGTTTGTCTTTCGACATTCCTGGTTTCTCTCCTGGCATGGCGTACTTGCAACCCACTTCTGAGGTTGGGGCGCCTGGAAGGCGGGGTTACGTTGCCCCGATGATATGATGGGTGATGATGATGATAATGGTGCGCCAGGAGAGTCCCTAATCCTAAGCTTAACCTAAGATGAATATGAATTATGTTGATTGCGATGGGCATATGATTTCGGGGATCGTTTGGGCCTTAAAGTTTTCCTGACATTTGTTTTACAGGTGAGGAAAAACCCCGATAAAAACCTCACCCAGAAAAACTATCCCGACCGGGGATCGTACCCGGGCCCGCTGCGTTACAAGGCAGCAATCTTGTACACTGTAATAGACAGGAAATGTGACATGAATGGGGATTGAAAGAGGGTTATGGAGGCTTCATGTAGGAAAATCAGAGGGAAGACGCCCAGTTGGTAGACCAAATATTAAGTGGGAGAGTAACATTAACCATGTTTTGAGGGAAATAGATTAAACAGGGGATGATTGGAAAACATTAGCTCATGTTAAGGACATGTATAGTTTATGTCCACGTGGCCATGGACCTACGGGTTCGATAGTTGCCAGTGAGTTTAGTTTGATATTTTTAGTAGAAAAAAACCATAGCCTTGAAATAGGCTATACAATACGTATATTCAAATTTCTTTAATTAAATTACTAAATTATTTATACCCTCTTAATTGCAGTGAGATGACTGGATTCGTTCGAGGATTTTGGGAGAAAAAGTTTCAAAATTGTATGTTAAATTATAGTACGTGTATTAGCTTATAACGTCTTGAATTTAAGCATATGTTAACCCAGATAACATCTTGCGTTTTCTTCAGAGGCGCTAATTCAGGTTTCATAATCTTTTACAAAACTAAAAAAATGTGTACCACTATGATTTAATATAAAAGTTAAAGATAAATTAAAGTAAAAATATTTGAAATCATTAATGAATTAAATCCAAAGTAATTTCTTATCTTTGATAGACAAAGTCTGCCACGCGGGTACTATGTAAACTAAACGTAATCTTCAGCAAGTCCAATATTGTCCAATTTATCTGGTTTGCGGAATATATAACTATTTTGTTAATTAAATTGTTGTATTATATAGTTATGTTGCGAAGAAACAAACATGGCAGCCGCTAGAGCGAATTATAAACATTTGGTTCATGTGAATTCCCCCTCATAATAATTCGACTATGCTATTTAACGAAGGTCACCTTACATTTTTAAATAAATGCTATATGCTGAATTTGGCTCTGAAAACCAAAAATTGCGGCAGCTGGAGCGTTACGAAACACACACTTTTTCATATTTTTTATGCCTAGTAAAGCCCTAGGAAGGATCTATGACAAATCAAAAAATGTTTTAACTGTAGAATGTACTTTAGACTAGAAAAAGAAAGAATGCTCTTTAAAATTATTGTTTAATTTACAACACAATATAAGAAAAGGTAAATACTAATATCCACAGAAACAAATACAGATATTATTTGGAGTATGTACTGTATTGTTTTAATGGTATCACCTATTAAATCTATACAGTTCACAAATTAGATACACAAAAACAATATACGTTTATCTCCATATTACAAACTTGATACTGTTTAAATATTCTATCAGAGTTGAAATACATTTACTATTGCGCGTAATTATATGAAAATTTCGAAGGAATGAGGCTATTGATATCTTTCTCATGAAAATATTTTGGAAAACTTACTTAAATCTTCAACGTTGAAGAACTAAACTCCATGGCTGGCATACATGGGCCTTCATCCACCAGCCAGATACTGCCCTGTGTTAATCACATAGGTGGTGATCATCCGCCAATATAAGAGTGGCATATGGTCAATGTGTCAACTTCCCCAGCCGTTAGAGCAGGTTTTTCTCGATCTGGGCTAGCTATTTATTGTAGCTAAACAAATTCCTTACGAATTTCGGCGGGCAGCGAATCCATATTGGCTAAATCCCTTGATATATATTTTTTTCCTCCATGGTGACCCGATCGAGCGCACGAAGGCTTCATGTCTTAAACCGCTCTGACAATGCTTGCTTTTTTAGGAACCAAACACGGCAAATATAAATAAATTAAGAAAAGTAAGGTAGAGTTCGTTAACCAGTAACATATGAGAGGAATTAATATGAAGCGAAAATTAAAATATCGGTCTAGCGGCCGCAATGCTGGATTCATCGCAACGAAACAAGGTACATGCCATAAAAAAACACAAAGTTATTCTCTCCAAAAATCAGCAAACATATATCCATTAGAATTAGGGATTTAGCTGAATGCTGTACAAAGCAAAAATTAGTCTAATGGGCTACATGGTTGTTTCCTCACTACCAAACTGTTTATATAAATATTATTTAATTAATAAAAGAAAGATTCCATAAACATGCTACATCGGGCCAAAATTGAACTTGATGAGGAACTGTCTAAGATCACGCCTCTTCTGCAGGACGGACTACATATATATCCAACCGTAGTAATTCTGCCCGAAGGCAGATCCTTCACTGCAATCATAACATTTTCATGCTATGCTTGCAGCTTTACTAGGGAATTGTAGGTGTGGTAGCTTCCCGTTGCTTTCCACACCGGCGAAGGATGATGATGATGACCATATGATTTCGGGGACCGCTTGGGCCTTAAAGTTTTCATGACATTTGTCTTACAGGTGAGGAAAAACCCCGATAAAAACCTCACCCAGAAAAACTGCCCCTACCGGGGATCGAATCTTGGTATCGTTGCGTGACAAGGCAGCACGCTACCTCGAGACCACAGCTGTGGACATATATATATATATACATATATACTAGCTAATACCCGGCGTGCGCTGTTACACCTAAATAAATGATGTTTTTGCATTTAGTTGAATAAATAAAAGGAGAAATAATATAAATTTCTATCGTTATATTTTTAGATACTTTAGATACGCCCACCGCTGTGGTCTCGGGGTAGCGTGCTGCCTTGTCACGCAGCGGGCCCGGGTTCGATCGCCGGTCGGGACAGTTTTTCTGGGTGAGGTTTTTATCGGGATTTTTCCTCACCTGTAAAACAAATGTCAGGAAAACTTTAGGGCTCAAACGGTCCCAGAAATCATATGGCCATCGCAATCATCATCATTCATATTCATCTTGGGTTAAGCTTACGATTAGGGACTCTTCTGGCGCACCAACCTCAGGAGAGGGTTTCAAGTACGCCATGCCAGGAGAAAACCCAGGAATGTCGACAGGTATACCTGGGACATTTGAAAAAAAAAGAAAAAAATATTTTTTTACATACCCCGTGCTGATTAGCCAGCGTTGCCCGGGAATCTACGCATCCCGATGTACTTGGCATAAATGATCTGACAGACAAAATTCGTTATTTTGAGTTATCCATAAAAGAATACCCGCCGTGCGCAACTATGCTTGCCCGGGAATCTACTTATCCCGATCTTCTTGGCATCAATGAAAGACAAAAATGGTTATTGTGAGTTATCCTTAAAAGATAAACATATGCTGTCGCGAACTTTTTTGCTGAGTTTTTTTGAGATATTCAATTCTGTGTACATTAATTTTGTATATTTGTTATGGTTTAGGCATCGTAAGCCATTTAAAAGTAAAAAAGGGACTTTTTCACGTTTTTGACTACAAAGGGTGTTTTTATTGGTGTAGGAGTTGAGTATTTCAACTATCTTATAGCCTATGTTCATCCCGAGAACAGCCTGAACATTTTGCAAAAAAACCCATCACAATCTGATCAATGGTATGGTCGCGCATAAAGTACGAACAAACAAGCAATCAAATAACAATCAAACAAACGAACGAACTAACATTAATTTTAATATATTATATATGTAGTACACTCCAACCTCTACGTACAGACAGTTTAAAGTAGCCTATACAATAATTCAAGTATTTTTCCGTCATCATGCCTATTTGTTTCTCAAAGAATAGTCGCAGTAAGTGGATAAAGTATGCGAATTCCTCTAAAGTGGAATTTATGCTCTTGTTTCGCTGACTTTCGGGAGATATCTTCATTGTTATTAAATAAATCGTTCACGTGTAGTTTCGCTGACAGATAAAAAAAACAGACCGCAAGACCGATTTTTTTTCGTCATTCAGTTAAAAAAATCATGTAAAAAAGTAAAATGTACAACAACAATACTATATGTGTTTTCACATATTCAATAATTTTATGATAAGATGGATACAACAATCTACGGGGTTGTTGCAAAAGGAGTAAACAACTTAAAACGATCTATAAAATAAATCATATTTATGTTAATTGGTATTAACTCAATATTTTCAACAAATTAACTTGAAATTCAATAGCATCATAAGCAGAAAAATAAAAATATGAAGTAAATTTTAGAAGTTAATGACAAATGAGGATAATTCTGAAGTGACTAGAAATCTAGAAACACTAATTACAAAAAAGGATGAAAATCCTACAAATTATGATTAAGAAGAAGAAAACTATTTATTATTAATATATTGTTATTATTATTATTATTATTATTATTATTATTATTATTATTATTATTATTATTATTATTATTATTGTAGGCTGGACTATGCATTTATCAAGTAAATATTCTATTAAAAGGTGAAACTTTTTTCCTCACTAATACGTATTAAATAAATAAATATACAGATATAATTATAGCGCTATATTATCTTTCATTACATAAATTTATGGCACTATTATTTAAACGTGATACTGCACACAAAATTAAATTCATATCGGTAGCTAAATAGTGTCATAGAGTTCACAATTACAGGAAAATTACTTAATATACGAGTGGTATAAAGTGGACGTAAATTACGTGACAGGAATTACATTTTATGGAATGTATTTTGCGGAAATACAAATAAATAACAAAAACGTTATTGTCGAAGGATTTGAGGCCAGGCTCTCATACTTATTTAATATTTTGGTAATTTGTTTAACGATTTATGCTACTCGAACGTCGGATAACAGTCATCTCAATTCTTGTTGTCTTCTTTACTTTTATACTATGCACACGATTTGAACATTAATCGAAACGTCGCATTTTGAGTAATATTGTATACGTAGTACACTCGTAATTATCTATAAATATGCCTCCTTCACTGCTCTTTAACTATTTAAGACGATTTAAACCAAATACAGGATATTTATTAACGATATGCTACCTCCTGAAACACAGTTTTAGCACATATCATAAACATTTCTCCGTAGTATTTCAAGGTGGACGACGAAGAGCTGAATAGGAGACATAAACCAATATTCAAACTTTCCTATTCAGCATCCATTATGAAAAATAAGATCTAAAGGATGTTATTAGATATCTAGTTAAAGATGTAAACAAGTAAAATCTACAACAACAATACTACATGTGTTTTCACATATTCAAGAATTTTATGATAAGATGGATACAACAATCTACGGGGTTGTTGCAAAAGGAGTAAACAACTCAAACGATCTATAAAATAAATCACATTTATGTTAATTGGTATTAACTCAATATTTTCAACAAATTAACCTAAAATTCAATAGCATCATAAGAAGAAAAATAAAAATATGATGTACATTTTTAAAGTTAATGACAAATGAGGATAATTCTCCAGTGACTAGAAATCTAGAAACACAAACAACAAAAAGGAATAACATGCACAAAGACTTTTTTGCGCGATAGTGCGTTTTGTCGTACTTACATCAATGGCGACCATGATTGAAAGTTCAACTTCCTAAATTATGGGATTACCAACCTAAATAACTATAATGTAATATTACATTTGCACCTACGTGCGGGAAGTAAAACCACTGCCCTCTATGTATACTGTGTACAATATATATATAAAGAATTTCCAAAAGGTAGTGTTAATATACATTATATGAAACAAATCACTGCATTTTAAATGAACTTAGCTCTATGTGAAATAACAAAAAACAACGCAGCCATATTATTAATAATTGGTCTCAAGGCCTCCTGTTGTTTCAACTAATAAACATTGCCCACACTGTTAACGTTATTCAATTGTTTATAATGAATGCAAATATTTCCAACAATGATGTTATTATTTTACTATTATTTTTATTTTGAAAACAGAATTGCGCAAAAATAGTGTACAACAAACATCTGTGAAGTGTTTTACAGAATCTCGAAAATTAAAAAAAATCGCAATTGCTCGGTTTTTAAAAAACCCTCGATTCTGTAAAAAACACTTCCTAACCTCGCATCGTAATATACTAAAACGTAGGCGCAATTTGGCAAATGCATGCTGTTTTGCATTACAGGGTTTCTTGATTCTTGTTTCCCAATCATTCACAAAAGCATTATACCGGAAGTCTATATAACTGTTATTCTTCCAGTTATATTATATGTATGCGAAACATAGACTCCTATTTAAAAGTGTAAAAACTATTACTAGTATTTGAGACTAAATTTGTTAGAAAAAAATTTTCAACCGAAGAGAGGGTGAACAGAAACGAAAATGGAGAATACTACATAACAATGAACTATATGATTTAATAGGAAACTAGATATGATAAGTACAGTTAAGTTTCGAAAGATATATGAAACAAATGGGGAATCAAACTGGGAATATAAGAGGGAGAGCGCCCAGTAGACAGGACAAGACTAAAATGGAAGAGTAATATTACCATGATTTGAGCGAAGCAGATAATACAGGGAATGAATGGAAAACATTAGTTCAGGATAGGGATACATGGAGAGATAATGTATTCGAGGTTTGAACAGTGCCAATACGTGAGTTAGTTAGTTACAGTTATTTAACAATAATTTTATCAGCTATGGTCATTAGAGTTACAATTCAATGCTGGGATCAAAAACTAACAATTTTGTTCAGAGGACTCTTATTTGTATTATGCATTTTTTTGTGAGTCATAAAGCTAAAAACAGGATCCACAGTGTTTACTTCCCTTCCAATTAAAGCCAAAGTCAAAATTTCTACACTATGAAAACATACATCAACCCAGCCAGGTTTTAATCCAGAAATAAATGTCGGCATGTACATTTGGTGTCACTAAAAATGCATATTAGAAAATCAGTATAAAATTGTGTATTATTGAATTTGTGTTTGAAGTAAAGTAGATTGTCATAAAATTGTATTATAGCTAATCATGAACTTTGTGCATCACATGTTTTGTTTTATTATATTGAGAAAAAATCTAATTTCAAATGTTTGTATTTGAAAAGATAATGGAATATATAATTATAGATAATTGTTTACACCAAGCACAAAGAACAATAGTTGGATTTTGTATATAAACGTCTTCTAGGGACTTTCTGTTCAGTCTGGTGTTCAGAAGATATTCGGTGAGTATACCTGCATTTAATTCACTTATGTTAAATTAGTGTTTGCTCTTGTCTTGTTGGCTATATAATATGTAAACTTCACTTTTTCATCTAATTGCAATCAATATATAGTTTAAAATAACAATAGAACATTTATGTTCAAGTATCTGTTACGCAATATATTTCCTTTTAATTTGAAATTTTATTCTGGCAAAGACACTTAATTTAAAATTCAAATATAAATTAAATTTACTAGTCATCGCATGTAATATTTAAAACCAATAAAATTTGTTTCCCAGCATTTGACACTCAATAATTAACAGTGTATATAAGAGAACATTTTACGTTTAGATTGGAGTTTCTCTGATAGTTTCCTGGTCCCTTTTGTTTTTTAGATAGGGACAGATGTGTTACAAATTAAATGATTATGGGATTTTTGTATTCCCTATGTACTAATTTATGCCACTTTTCATTTTAATTAATGAATAGTAGGAATTTTAACAACTCACCTCATAATGACTGTAGACTTATTGGAAACTAGAATTCTGATATCTACAATTATGAGGTAAGTCCTTAAAATTCTAACTATTTATTAATTTAAATAAACCTCATAGTGTCGCTTCCTTTAAATATTAACAAATATTTTAATTTGTTTCAGGAGAAAAATCAAGATTTTTCTAGTTAAAAAGATACATAAAATATAACACTGTGAGTATACAATTCAACCATTCAAAAAAAAAACTTTTAAGTTTGATTTATTAGAGATCCACATGTAAAATCATGATTTATTACATATTTTTGACATAGCAACAACTGAAATTTGTGTGGATTTATATATGAAGCATACCAATCAATTTTACATTAAAATTTGTTATATAAAATACTTCATATTAAACACGTTCTTTTAATTATAATATAAAATCATGTTAGGTTTGGCTCTGATCAGTTTAATTGTAATCTAGATAAGTGATAATGATCACCAGGAACTTGCATTATTCAGAATTATCTGCAAATACATTTATTAATTCTCAATTGGATATTTTATATATACTTTCTAATCTGTTATTGTTTTTCTTTTTAAGCTCAGATTGTAGCCTGCAATTTTAGGTATTCACTAACGATTACACTCGTATATATTTATAATATCTATTTTCTTTACAGAACATAAAACATGAAGTGTGTTATTCCACTGTTGATGTTAGTAACTGCCTGTTACTGTGCCTCCTTCGAAGAAGTTTTAAAAGATGAGTGGACACTATTTAAGGTAATAATTCATTTTGTAACATGCAATCTATATCTGAGTAATTATCTCGCTGGACCATCGAATCTCGAAGATAATTGTTATAAATTTTTCTTATAACTTATATTTTTCTTATATACTAACAACGTATTTCTTCCAATCACTAAATATATAATTTGGCTCCATCCAATCAAAATATTATCTATAGACATTAAAATTGGATACCTTCAGAGGTTTAATATAACCTAAACTTAATAGCTAAAATACACAGTCTGAATAAATTTTAAGAAAAGACAAAAGTTATGGCATTTCAACAACAACACTGGTAAGATTAAAAAGAATCCTTAATGATAAACAAATAGATCAAACAAAAATTTTAAATATTTTATGACTTATGCCGCTCTTATGTGAATATAATGGTTTTGAAAAAATATATTCAAATTTCATAAATGAATACGGACATTTTAAAGAAACTTCTTCAGGGAGTAAGGACAGATGCTGTTGAAGTTTTACACAAGATTGCCAAACCAGCATTGGTATATGCCTCAGATGTTTGGAAATTAACTGAACAACAATAGAGGAATGAATGCAGCAAATATTGAAACTACTGAGACAGCTGGAAGGATATACACTATTAGATCATAAACAAAATAATCACATTAAACAGGAATTCAACATTCAAACATAGTAGACTTAACTCACAGTTATACAAACAGATGACAAACATGTGCAGAGAATATCATCAACCCAAATTTCAAGAATTTTATAAAAATACAGATCCATCCTAAATGACAATTATGTGAATACTTCTTGATTTTTGTCAACTTTTGGAAAAGAACAGATGATATAAACTATATTTTATATGACGATGACGATATAAATAAATGTATGCTCATTAATATGTATTTAAATGCAATACTACCCCAAGGTCCTCCGGGCCTGTTGTGGGATAACTTTACTTTACTAACAATTGTTGCATTTATGTTTTTCAGCTTAAGTATGGAAAACATTATAAAAATAAAGTTGAAGAAGAATTCCGCATGAGAGTCTTTCTACAAACGAAAGAGAAAGTAGCAAGACACAATGCTGAATATGAACTTGGATTGCACACATACACACTCGGGATTAATAGATTTGCAGATCAGGTTAGTAATAGAAAAAATTATCGATGTTAAAATATGTAAGTTTACCTAGAATTAGTATAAAAGTATCATATCCAACTCAGCAAATCCAATTGCCTTGATTAATGCTATTCTCATAAATAATACCATAAAATTACCTTCACGGGGAATCTGTCATAACAGTGATAGAGTTATTACTACTGATTTGTTAATTCTATCCATGTTAAAGGTTCTTATATACCAGTACAGAAATGTGGATACTGTCATTTCGCTCTCCAGATGTATGACACAAAAAATACTTTCGGAGAATATAATCAAATTTTAATCTTTATCATAAGTAACGCCAGGACTGATTTCCAATTTATCTAGAGACTGAAATCAAGAGTGGCATTTGTTAGGACTATTTAACGAATAAAATTAAGATGTTTACTCATAAATAATTATTTAACTATAGTTATTTTAAAATATTTATATATTTAATATAAACGGCGATGTTTAAAACAAATGAGAAACGATTGGTACGCTTCATGTACTTCCTTTGTTCATCACTGCAACCAGATCATAATATTATTTATTGCTAAAGGATCGCAATATTTGTAAGAATGCAACCTAGTGGAGAAATTTATAACAAACGTTATAGCTACTAATTAATTAGATTTCCAATGATGTAAATATGTCAATTATATTTTTCTGCAACCACATTTCCTGGAACATAATACGTTTAAGAAAGTGCAAACAGTTTTTTATTTTTTTTGTGGTATAATCAATTGTTACAAATGTTTTTATATTATCTATCGCATGGGCTTCCTGTTGACATCCATGCACTATATATACAATCTGGTAGCCGTACTTCTTGGGGCCTATTCAGAATGTTACAAAGGAGGTGCTTTCTTTATTATGATAAACTTTAGTTGGTAAATTTTAGACGAAAAAGACTGTGAATGATTGTAAATAAAAAATCATTGAAATTTCATTGATCATTGACTCCCATTTAGGGCATGAGTTGAATAGTCATAAATAATACCTAATTTTGTGTTTCAAATCAAGTCAATAGGCGTTACTATTAATAATTTTTGGAATCTCAAATTTAAGTAAAATAATTTAATATCATTAATTTTTTGAATGGTCATTAAAATAACCTTATATTCAATATCAGTAGCTAAAATAATGTACATACTTTTTTCTAAATAATGTATTCTTATGTGAAATCACAATAGGTCCATATTGTTTTAAGGTATGGTATTAAAATATGGGCGTTTTGAAAGGAAGATACTGAGATCCATTTTTGGTGCCGTGAAAGAAAATAATGCATGGAGAAAGAGATACAATAATGAATTGTATAAATTGTACAATCAGCCAGATATTTTGAATGTTGTTAAAGTTAATAGATTGGCATGGGCTGGACACATTATTCGCATGGACAACAAAAGGATTATAAAAAGAATTTACAATGAACAACCACTATTGGCTAGAAAAGTTGGAAGGCCTAAATTAAGATGGGAGGATGGTATAATTCAAGACATTAAAATTTTAAAAATAAAAAACTGTAAGAATGAAGCGCAGAACAGGGAAGTCTGGCATAGGTTTCTGAAGGCGGCCAAGGCCCACATGGGGCTGTCGAGCCAATTATGATGATGATTAAAATATGACTAATGAAAGGGTTGGTTTGTTTGTTTAATAATGCTCATCACTTGACAACGACACATGAATTATTATGCTCTCTTTGTAAAACCCATATTTGTAAATAACATTGCTATATCTAATTTTTAGTCTAATAAAGTCCTATTACTACTACTACTACTACTACTACAACTATTACTATATTGCTCTCCAGTATTTCCAAGGTACTGTTGATTTTGGTTGAAATATATAGACATTGAAGGTAGTCGTGATTGATATCATCTTGCAAAACGCACAAAAAAAGTGGAAAATGTATCGGTGAGATTTGTTGTAAATGCTTTCATCAGACACTTATGACCCAAGGACAGACTTAGATATGTAACAGCATATTGTTCTTGATTGCTCAGGAATTACAAACGATTGTGGGTTTTGCCAATTCCATCTTTTACTTCCTAAAAATTCTTTAAACAATTGAAGAATTAAGACAATTGTCATCATAATCATCATGATTCACATTCCTTTAAATTACGTTTAGTATTAACGAATTTCCTGTAGCACCACTATCATTATAATCACCCATCATATTGGGGTAGTATTACCCATCCTTCCAGGCGCCCCAACCACGGAACTGGGTTACAATTAAGCCTACGTCAGGAAGGAAAACTAGAAATGTTGAAATGACAACCTGGGGCATAGGATAAAAAAAAATGTAAATGTAAAATATATCTGTTATAATCATTGTAGAGGATAACTTATATTGAACAACATATATAATGTACCTTACACTAAAATGTCGTGGAGGTTTAGAGATTTTAAGATGTTATTATTTGCAGCTTCCTCAAGAGGTTTCTGGAGAGATGAATGGCTTACGCATTACGAAGGCAGAATCAAAAAAAGGTGGATCAACATTCATAATTCCAGAAAACGTGGTTATCCCTGATGAAGTGGATTGGAGACAGAAAGGTGCTGTTACTCCTGTCAAGAATCAAGGGCAGTGTGGATCTTGCTGGGCCTTCAGTGCAGTAAGTATCTCATCGTTATCATGGGCTTGATGTGCAAATATTGTACGATCTACACATATGATCTATCCGAGTTATTTTTTGTTTTTGCTATTCATTTTGATGTGAAAGAACCGAATATATAGTGATAAAAATGTTTTCGTAGGTCTCAATCTCTAAACGATCAGGAATTAGTATTTTAAAATGAATTTAAATGTGATAAGCTACCTTTTTCTTAAAGGAGTAGAACATAGTTGTCATTAACTCAGGTGATATTTTATTTGAACTTATAATACAATGTATAAGGTCGTTTGTTTTGTTGCTAATTCTCAGGCATATTTGGATTCTCTCATATATGTTCTTACTTCCTAGTATCATGAAGAATGATGTGGAATTTTTTTTATAAATTGGGGATCAGATGTTACCATGAACAAAATATGTGGATAGCGAGCAAAATGTGACCAACTAGGGCAAATCATTGTTTCCATTTACTGGTGTTCTATTCCTCAATTTTCTATTTAATTTCCTTGGTTAAAAATTTTGATACTATCACATTCCTTATAAGCTTAATCATTGTTGAATGTTTACTTCATTTTTACATACAACTAGCTACTATCAGGCATGCACTGTTTAAATATTGAAGGTTAATTAAATTGTATGGCATATACTGCGAGGAAATAAACATGGCGGATGCTAAAATCAATGTTTAATTTTGAATAATAGTTAGGATCCCACTTCTAATTTTCGGATTTTGCTGGTTGTTTAATTTTATCTACTTCGGTTTGTTTTAATAGGACATACGAAATTTGGTTATAAAGCAGGGAACGTTACAACCACAAGAACTAACTTACAATGTTCGTTTTAGGTTAACTCCTACACCTAATGTTTCAGAATATAATAGATAGTGGCTAAACGCTCATAGTATATGAAGGCATATAGGTATAAATTTTGATGACAATCGGTTGAGAGTTTGAGTAGTCTGGGAGGTTAGAGGGGACACCAAAACAAATGTTTTTCCTTAATGCCATTTTTTCAATGATGATTATTTAAACCGGTAGAGGGCGTATTACGCTCTTCAGTTGTCATGACTGCAACTGCTGTTGATGTTAGGAATTGTTTTATCCACCAGTGTAGTCGTGAATTGTATCTGTTTACTAATTGAGCGATACACCTGGAGTGAGCACACTGATATGTCTGGGCCGGTGTTGTTGGGGACTGTTTAGTTGGGACAAATCTCCTACCTAGGCCATTAAATGGCACTATTACAATTTCCTCGCCAGAGTATTGCCAGAACTGCTGGAAGACGTCCCGCTTCCTTCAAGACAACGCATGTGGTTCCAACATGACGGGGCGCCGGCACATTTCAGTCGTTGTGTGCGTAGATTCTTGAACCAACCGTTTTCAGAAAATTTGATTGGCAGAGGTTGTTCTGTACCAAGGCCTGCACGATCCACAGATATGGCCCCTTTGGATTTTTTTGTGTGGAGAGAGATGCGCAACCTTGTTCACACAACTCCTGTTGCATCAGAAAAGTATCTGGTTGCCCGGATAGTAGCAGCAGGAGCAATTAACGATACTCCTGGAGTTTTTGCCCGTGTTAGACAGAACATGATCCGCCGGTGTATCCTTTGTTTACATGTCAATGGAGGCATTTTTTTAATCTCTCCTCTAATTTAAGTAATTGCGTTGTGTTAATGTGTTGTCTCTTGGTATTAAAAATGCAAAAGTATTTGTTGGTTTAATTAATTTGCCGCTAGAGAAATCTTTCTCTACCGGTTTAAATAATCCTCATAGGAAATAAACATTAGGGAAAAATAATTGTTTTGGTGTCCCATTTAACCTCCCAGAGTTTGTCGGTTTAAATACGTTTCACCCTGTGTATATAAATGTTCCCATGTACATAATTGTATTCTTAGATTTTATTTATTTTTAAAAACTTTAAAATCGTATACCGGTATAAATTAATCTTTTTATTTACTTGGTATGATCCTCTAAAAAATAACGCCTATGTCTAAGTTATTTAGAAATACAGCAACGTTCTTAAGTAAAACCATTTGATATAATACCCGCCGTGCGCTGCTATACCTAAATAAACGAAAGTTAATTTGTTTTATATTTAGTCGAATAAGGAAAAAGGCAAAAACAATTATCAATTTATATCGCAGTTATTTTAAGATACCCCGCGCTAATTACCCGGCAATGCCCAGGATTCTACTTATGTCAATAATCTTAGCATAAATGAGCTAAAAGACAATTCGTGATTGTGAGTTATCCGTAAAAGTATACCCGCCTTGTTCTGCTACATTAGCCCGGAAATCTACTTATCCTCATCATCTAGGCATCAATGAAAGAACAAATCAGTAATTGTGAGTTATCAGTAAATTACAAACATATGCTGTTACGGACTATTCTGTACATGTTTTTGATATATTCAAATGTAGTGTATTTGTTATGACTTGGACAGCCTTAGCCATTTAAGCGCCCAGAAAAGCTACGTGTTTCCACGTTTTTTACTGTATGGGTGATTTTCAAGTATCAAGGAGTTGAGTATTACAACTCACTTATAAGTGTCCCCTGAAACTCCTGAATATTTTGCTATAAGCTCCTTCACAAACGGATGGACGGTATGACAGCGCATAAAATTAGAACAATCAAGCAAACAAACATTGACTTTTGTACTATAAATTTTCAGAACAATAAATGATAGACAGGTCTCTATATTTCGTCTGAAATCATTAAGAAGCATACGTTTAGAAATTTGCACATTCCTTATAAATAAACGAAAGCAAATAATGTAAATCTTCATTATAATAGAGTATCAACTCAACATAATTAAGTTAACACTTTCCTTAAAAATAACTGGTTTAAGAACTAAGTTGAAACACTATTTACATTCAAAATTAATTGCTATATACAATGAATTTAAAATACATACACATATATCCAATAGGCACTAAACTGGAACACTGGAACATGGACACGAAACTAGATGAAAAAGGTATTGAATAACATTTCAATGTATTTACATTCTAATAATAATGTTTTCTGATCTTTACAGAAATTAATATACCTATGCAATTTAATTCTTATTCATTTTCAGACAGGATCTCTTGAAGGGCAACATTACAGAAAAACCGGAAATCTAACATCTCTGAGCGAACAGAATTTAGTTGACTGCAGTATTTCTTTTGGTAACCATGGTTGTAGGGGTGGATTAATGGAAAACGGTTTTCAGTACATCGAACAAAATGGAGGAATTGACACAGAAGCGTCCTACCCTTATACGGCAATGGTAAGTTGATTCTTGCATATAAAGTAATTGACAGTTAACCATACTTCAGTTATGAAAAGTAAAATTTCGTATTAATAGATATTTAGTAATGGTAATAATTTAGGCCAACAAAAAAAATAAATATATGAAATTTACAAAGAAATTGCAGAAATATAGAACAGATACTTTCTAAGAGAACGAAATAATATTTAAGATAGAGGTGGGGAAATGTTTTCTCATTGATTTAGATGAATAGAGAGTTCGATATAGAAGTTAGAATGAAAGATGATGCATTGTTCAAAACTGTAAAACAAATATGGGTGCAATGAAGGGAAATATTTTTAAAATCGAATTAAAATTAATATCTGCATACAAATGTGTAATAATGTATTATTGCATTACAAACTAATACCTTATTAAAATTGTCAAGTTATTATTATTGAAATTCATTTATAAAGTACATTAGTAGGTTATTATTCCACACCTCATACCTTCTTCTCTCTAATAGAATATGTTTTGTAGGTCATTATCCACATTCTCAACTAAAACCGATTATTGAGATTGTGTGCGACGTGTTTTATAGCTTCTCCCTCTGTAGATAGGCAGACAAATTTCATGAAAATTCACAAATGCCCATAATAATATTTGGTTGAAATGGGGGCACCAGAAGTAAGAGTTCGCTTGTAGAATTTATTATTTGAAGAATTAAAAGAAATATGTATACAACTTATCAGATTGCTATTACAAGACAGATTTAAAAATCAATTGGGAATGTATCCCACTGTACATCACCTATGCGAAAACTACAAAAAGGTATATGCTTCAATAAAAGAGAGAAATTGTATAGCATAAAAATGGACTTTTCAATTAATAAAAATGAACTTTTTAGAATGTGTATAAATGGCACGAATAGGAAGGTGCGAGTAGGCAAAATATGTATTAAAATTCAGCTATGTTTTATTTCCTTTTTTATTCAATTTTATACCAGAGCATGCAATCAAAACTTCACAGGAAAACAATATGATCAACGCTGTCATATTAATAAGCTGCTGATATATGATAATATATGATGTATTATTATTAGGCATTAAGTGGAGATAATGAGTGTCAAATACACACACATACACACACACACACCACACACACACATATTCCATTCAGTATATTAAGAAATTAGGGATGGAAGTTAAACATCAAGAAACTAAAAACAAATATATCAGACATAGAGATATATAAGCAGACAGATAATGACAAACCAGGTAAATTTGAAAAACTTAGGAACAATATTTTCAATGGGGAAAAACACTTAGAAAGTAATTAAACTTAGTTTCTATTAATTGAGCCTTTTAAAGCCAAAGTGGTGTAACTCCACGTTTTAAAAAACCTGCGTTAGTGCTAGAAATGAATTGTGGATATGTAAAACTACCTGCAGGAATCGTGGTGTAACTCCTAGATTCCTAAACTGCTCCACAAATGGCATCATAAGTTTCTGCAGCCAGCAGTGCAATCTATCTGTTGATTGCCAAAGTGGTGTAACTCGAGTTACTCTTCTGTTCTGGTGTCATGAAAGCGACATGCTACTAATTGTACATATATTCCACAAACACACAGAATGTAGAGCACTGGCACCAAAACACATTATTATAAAGCGATACATGCACAGGACGAAACCGGAACAGGAAAATGGTATTAAATTTTTTGAACTTAGTTTTGAATGAAGACAACAACTTTGAAACTATTGTTCAAAAGTCTATGATTAGTGGTCATTCCAACCTTCCGAACGACTCAAGCATTGGCTCAATTGAATTGTACAGTAAGACTCAATAGATATTTGCCCTTCTGACTGATATCGAGGTATCACGAAATCAAGGAAACATAATCCTCTCCATCTCACTGTGATGTCTGCCGAAGAGTTTTAGCTAAGAAAATATTTAAAGCACCATTGCTAAGAGAAAGCTTGATGAAGAAAACCATCCAGTTCCATGGCTAAGAAAGCACTGGATAAGGTACCGGAAATCCAATCCATTCACCAACTTTTACAAGGAGAACATGCCTGATCAGCTTCCATTTTTCAAGCTAAACCTAATGAATATGTTAATGATAATAATGATAGCCGGATGATTTTCGGGGTTCGTTTGGGACTTAAAGTTATCAGACATTTGTCTTACAGATTGGGAAAAACCCCGAAAAATAACATCACCATAAAAAACTTGTCTCGATCTGGAATCGAACCCGGGACCGCTGCGTGATAAGACAGAATACTACCTCGAGATCACTACGGAGAACCTTTCAAATAAAAGAGAAGTATTATTTTTGTTGATTATGCAAGTTCATTCTTGAAATATATCCTCAATCTGTGTAAAGTCAAATGGTGTAAGTTACTTAAGCGCTTATAAATTAATTATAAAGTGGGGATAAGGGCAAAAAACATCCATGAGCTAAAACAACCAATTTTGAAGACATTTGGAGGGAAAAGTATTGATTGGTAATATTCTCGAATTTTTAAACTACTGTTTTTACGTGGACTTTCACGGCCGGATTTGCTATGATGAACTTGATGAAGGTTTTCGGCCTGTAGGGCGTGGTCGTGAGGCTTGTAGTTCCCCGACGTTTCGCCAAAGACTGCATCTGGCATCCTCGAGCATGCCAGACGCAGTCTTTGGCGAAACGTCGGGGAACTACAAGTCTCACGACCACGCCCTACAGCCCGAAAACCTTCATCAAGATTTTAAACTACTATTCTACTAAAAGTCTTTATATATCAAAACAATGTTTAATAGAGTTACATCACTTTGACTTTAAAAGACTCAATTAAACATAACAAAAAAGGGATATGCACATGCACTTACACATTACTGGAACTCTCTTCATCCCAACTTGATTTATTAATTAATGATCCACTTTTTAAAGTATATTTCTCCGATTCTTAAATATTCATACCTCTCCTTATTCTGAGAATTCAACTGACATTTGTTGATTTAATGTAGAATTATCATCGATATTAACTTTATTCTAGATTAGCTTTTCATTGGCCATAATTAACCACAATAGACAAGTTTAAAGTATATAACTATTATTAATACATTTATTTATGCATTAGATATGCTACTTAAATACAAGCTGTTCTACCTTAAATTACTTAAATGTCATCTAAATTTATTCACTATTATAAATATTACAGGATGGTCATTGTCATTACAACAAAGAAACAATAGGAGCTACAGATACAGGATACGTGGATCTTACCTCAGGAGATGAAGAGAATCTAAAAGTTGCAGTTGCTACCATTGGACCAATTTCTGTTGCTATTGATGCAAGTCGACCAACATTTCAAAGTTATCAGTCAGGTATAAACACTATACAGTAATGTTTTAAGTAAAATGTTATCGCCTCGTCTTTGATCCGAGGCTTGATCCGAGGCTTGATCCTTGGGACTGCGAGCAATGTATAAGATACACCTTGAAGTGGGTTGCTAGCCCGTTTTCATGGCGGGTTTATTATTCGGGGTTTCCTCCCTAGGCTGATCGCCTTCACCCAGCTCCAGATCTCAGCCTGCCCCGTTTTATTTCGGAGTTGTCTCTCTTAGATGGGTTGTCTTGCAGGACTAACGGACCCCATCCGCCCGTCACAGAAATTAGGGACAACTGCCATATTCAAAACATAACCTAATTTATTATAGATAGACGAAAATATTGGAAGGGTCATATAGAAAGAATGGAAGAAAACCGGCTTGCAAAAAGAGCTAAAGAAGATAGACCAATGGACGGGAGAAGAACAAGAGGAAGACCTGCCAAGAGATGGATAGACAGTGAATGTACATCCAGTACGTCTTCCTCCGAGGAGTGAGTTTGGAAATAAACAGAATGAAAATCATACAAATTAAGTTTAAGAAGAAGAAGTTATCGCCTCGACCATGTACTACTTTTTCTTCTTTGACCGCTTACAAGATAATCTTCGGTTCCATCCAATATTTTCACAATATTTTTTACGTTGTCTTGAAAACATGCCTTCTGTAGGTAGACTGATGAACCTCGAAAAAAATAACTTTCAAAGTCAAACTATAAACATCGTTATGAAAACCTAAATTAATAGAGAAACATCTTTCTAGATTCTAATTCAAGGACCAATGAAGGGAAAAAATAGAATTTGGAATATACAGAAAGAACACACATATAGACAACTAAATTAAAGCTTCAGGTTTTAATCACAAATTCACAAAGATAAAGTTTTCAGTAGTTTGACACATAGATTCGCGAACATACCCATAACAGAACATTTTTCGAGAAAGAATTTATAGAATGGGAAGTAGGAAAATCTGCATTAGAAGTCAATGCATGGACAGAAAAACATCAAATCGAAGGAAAGGCTAAATTTAATAAAAACAAATAGAAAAATACATATAGCTCACGGTTTAGGTAGAAATGTATATTGAAAATAATATAAGTGAAAAATTAATGAGCTTTGAAATTCCTGGGTCTCAGTCTACAAAAGGAGTAAGCAGGAGACAGCTCTAGAAGACGACTTCAGAACGGTCCTGAAAATAGTAATGATAGAACTGAACATGATCCTGATACTGGTCTAACATGAAGACGATTATGAAGTTTGGTGATAAAAATGTTACATAATTAAGTAATATCTGTTAGTATTAATTCATAAAAAGTTAATTTTACAGTCATATTAATGTTTCATCAGATGACTGATATGAACAACAGCGTGCATTATTATCTTGTTAAATTCCACTCGGTCAATTGAAGATATTGGTTTTAAATTTGGGGATAACATGTATTTTGTTAATGACAAAATCTCCAAACGTTTATGGAATATTTAAATTTATACTCAGGTTGAACCATAAAACATTATTTTTGAAGAGAATTTCCTTTTTCACTTGTTCAGGCGAACATTTTTCTTAAAAATTCACATTATTTCTTCTAGAGCAAATTCATAATCTACAGTAATTTGAAATCTCTCTACTTAATATTAAATTGCTTGTTTCAGGCATTTACTGTGACCCACAGTGCTCATCGCAACATTTAGATCATGGTGTTTTGGTTGTTGGATATGGTACTGATAAGGCAACGAACCAGGATTACTACATTGTTAAAAATTCGTGGTCTGCAGACTGGGGTGATAATGGCTACTTAAAAATGTGCAGAAATCAGAACAATAATTGTGGAATAGCAACACAAGCAACTTATCCTCTGGTTTAGATCTACTGGTTACTGAATGTCATAACTGAATACAATATGTTGAAAGATAAAAATTATATATTATTTTCCATTGAAAAAATATTGTAAACATTTTAGAAATCAATAAAGCAAATGTTTAATAAAAATGTAAAACCGTATATTTTGCTAGTCTGTACAATCACATTTTCCGATACAAATACTCTACAATCTCTACTATCTCAAACGTCGGTAGAAACACGTCATTAAATATTATCTACACCCAAGTTATGTATTATTACAGAACTCAAATATAGATTACGTAAAAAATATCAATTAGCATTACAAGAACCATAAGTATCCAATAGATTCATCTAATCAGCTGCGGTAGGATACACGCATTGAAGAATGAAATGAACTATCGTAGATATATATATATATATATATATATATGTGGTATGATAAGAAAAAAAATTCCTGGACGGGATTCGAACCCGGATCTCTGAGTCTGTCTCTCAGTGAAGACCAAGTTTTCGCGACATCTAGTAATAATGGAGAATATAATACATATATAAGAGAAATAAGTGTTTGAATTGGATTCGCCTGGTAGTGTAATGGATATCACGCTGAGGTACAGACTCAGAGATCCGGGGTCGAATCCCGTCGAGGCATTTATTTTTATTATCTTACCATATTCAGCTTGCATTGCTCAATGTTAAACATTTAATTATAACATATATATATATATATATGTGTACATACACACACAGTATAGCAAATATAAGAAGAAATGAGTTACCGTAGTTTAAATGTAATTGAGAAATGCCTACTATTAAATAAGAACTCTGCTTCCTGAAGAGATTTGAAATAGTGTTTCATGTAAAATTGTAATAGGAAATAACTTTATAAGTTCTATATAAGAGTCTGCATTCATCGTATTTCATAGTAGTTGAGGCCTTTTGAAAAATGTCCTAAAATAACTCAATTATTATGAGATGAGATGAATACAGACTCTACTTACTTATTAATATTTCATGCTTCATATACCATAATTGAAAATGCTAATTCTAATGTTCGTCAATTTTTGAGTAGCCTAAGTAAATTTTATTTTTAAACCTGTTAAAGAAGTATCTTGCCATAGTTCTGGTGGAATACCCCAATATTATCAATTAGGTAATATAATTAATAATTTTTTTATATTTTATTATAAACTAAATATAAAAATAAAATTATACGAAAAACTTAAAATTCAGATCTAGGTCATATTTATGCCCATTCCCAATAATGAGGAGCAATGCAAGTCAAATATAATATTGATAAATTGATAACAATAACGATATAAAAAGTTATACCATAATCAAACTTATCTTTAGTAGTGACGAAACATAAGCTATTAGGAATAACTAACAATTCCTACTTTGAGAATACAGGAAATACCTGTCCAGCCATAGGACAGAAAGGTAGAGAAATGCATTGTCCAAGATATTCACTAGCACATTTTCAGAGTCTGAAGCAGCACAATGCTTAATTCCTAAGAATATACAATAGTAATATCACTCAGACCTTATTGTTTGAAAATACGCAAAACCTTCTAAATTCATTCAGAAGGAAGATGATACCACGTTCGGGTAGGTGCATAGACCATAATATCGCCACGCGGGCAAACACGTTCTTTGTTAGGAGAAACTCAGAAGCCTACATTCTGCAATATTTGGTACATGGTCAACCTAACAAGGAGTGACTTAAGTCCAAATGTTACTGGCATCACAATGTAAACCACTGTAAACACGGCATATGTAAACTCTTCAAATTATTAAAAACTAATGAAAATAAATTTAATAAAAATGAAGGTGGATTCTAAGTCTTTAGAACTATGGGAACAAGAGGCCTAGTTTACCTAATGAGAAAACGCAGATCGTAAAAACACAATCAATCCCGGAGTCGGGTAAAAATTTCTTCTTAAAATATCTAAAAGTTAAGACCGGTAGTCCATGGTATTAAATACCTATAAATATTCCTTGTCTGGAACATAAAACTTAGAAAAATGTATATAAAACTAAATATTTTTTGGCTTAGCATTTTTGGAAAAAAAAAAAAAACAATATCAAAATGACTACTTATAAGGTAACAGTAGCACATTTGGCCTACCTAAGGATGCTTTTTTAAAATATGTATGATTGACAGTAATCAGTGCGTGTTGGTTGCAATATAAAGTATATCAAATTGGATATATAATATTATGATTTGGTGAAAATAAAATGACTAAAGAAGCCATAATAATAAATAATTGGTTTGATAAGAAGGTTAGTTTTGAGCATATTGGGTAAAATATATAACCAATATGTCCTACTCAACGTCTTGCAATAACACATATAAGAAAGTGAAAAGTAATGAAATTTCATTAACAATATTAATTAAATTATATGCATTTATTAATGCAAATAAATCCAATTGCAATTATTTGACGAATATACTAATTTTAGGGAATTTAAATGAAACAAACGTAAAAAAAGTTAAACAATCCTAATAAGAGTCATATGACAAAATGTATCACAAAACGTATTCAAGAAATTAATGGTTTGCTGAGAGGATAAGTCTAAGCTGTGAGAAAACTAAATAATAAAATTAAGCAATTTTCTGTCAGTGATTGTGATAAATATAGGATGGTAGACAGCACATGACTGCGACTTAATTATCTAAAGACTCCACTATTTCATAATCCATGTGGCTTTTGGCTCCATCAAAATGCAGTACACTACGGCCAGGATCTATATGATGATCACAATAATGTGGCCAGTAAACACATTTCATTGTTGTCATTGATCCCTTTTTAGTCACGCGGCACACAGAGATTGCAGTCAGATTATCACCACACTCTGGTTTCATGCATTTATATTTAACTAAGATCATTATCCCTTATTCTTCTTCAGTAATAGATCTTGGACTACATCTAGACGCAAATTGAACCTGGCAAACACAAGTGAAACACATATGTAAAAAGACTTTCTCCATCTTACATTATCTTAGACGTTTAAAGAATTTTCTCCCAGTTTCGTTAAAACAAATCCTTGTGCAGAATCTTGTGTTGCCACACTTCGGATATTGTGACATTATATATAATGATCCTAACCATGACTTGTCGCAAAGATTGCAGCGTGTTCATAATGCTTGCGTTCGATTCATTTTCAATATACGCCGTTATGACTATATTTCCGAACACTTTAACAACCTCTCTTGGCTCCGTCTTACTCACAGACGTAAATTGCACTCTCTTTCACCACTTTTCAAGCATCTGAATTCCTACATTCCCACTTACCTGGCCTCCAGATTTGAGAAGTTATCCTCTTACCACAACATTGACACTAGGTCACAAGATAACAGTCTGCCAACAATTACTCTTCATAATACTTCCTCTTATTCTACTTCTTCACAGTAGCCTCTGCCCGCTACTGGAATTTCCTTCCTCAAGATATCAGGCTTTGCCGCACACTTGGCACCTTTAAGTCACGCTTATACAGTTACCTGTTGTTTAATAATTGATTTCTCTTTATTTATTTAAATTTATACATGTCATTAATAATTGTTTTCTCGTTTTTTTATATCTTGTACATATTATATATTTAACTCGTTAAATTTAGAGTAAATTAAAATAGATTATAAATATTTATTGTATTGTATTGTTTTATAACATGTAATTGTTTATGTAGTTGTAAGACTATTTTTTTTATTATGTATTTTTTAAAAACCTGGTTGAGCGGCAGACAAGGCCTTAAGGCCTTAACTCTGCCAGTTAAAATAAAGCTATTATTATTATAGAAGGATTAGCTGCTAATCTTTGCAATTGGATAAGACACGGCAGTTATATTTTAATCAGGTTAATTGCCAACGCATGCACCCTTGTCGGAGGATATTCATTGTTCTTTGGGCAAATTCAATCTGCAACAGTTTTCATCCGTATTTGATTCTCTTTTAGGTTTTTCGAAAAATATTATATTGTTATAAACATTTGTATGTTTTTAAGAATGGTCGTCAACAAATACTTTCTTAAATTTTTGGACCAATGCCAAGTTTAGATTTTGAGATTTTCTCATAGATAGTATAGGATTAGCGTTAAAAACTTCCTTACCAATTTAGAATTTTCGATGTTCTTAACATTAGAAAACTGATGAGTAATATTGTTTTCCTTACTAAACTTGTGTACACACAACACTGATAATTAACGTGTACCCCACGTCTGCCAGGTATGCTGCTGGTTTGAATTGGTTATGGTTACGGAAATAGTTTTTTTTCAGGATTTCTGTTTTACAAAATCTTCTATTACATCCCTCGAAGTCTATATTTTGAAGGATATAAATTTCTATTCACATAATTTAACACATTAGTTAGTTGTTCATGTAAAATTTTTGTTCGTAATAATGTTTTGTTCTCTTAACTGTGAAAATGAGCGCTCTCCACTTCAAAGTAACAATTAAGCAAAGGAATATTCTTGCGGCAACTTCAAAATTTGTAAACTACCTTCTAATTTATCACACTTTATTAGGTTATACGTATAAGGTTGAGATACTCAAATCCGCTGATTGCTTTTTTATGTTATATCTTCTTCTACTTCTTGCTTTCATGTGATAGACCTAGTCGTCAGTTACGGTCTCAATCCAACGTTTGAAATGTCTGCCCAAATATATCTTGCCTGGTGGCTAGTAATTTAAGATTTGACGTGGTATTCGTGTTCTGCTCATTGTTCTTACATGAGATTTCCAGTTGTTTCTGTATTTTTTGTACTTGTTCCATGACTGATTCTGTTTGTAAGTATTTGAGAATCTCATTAATCCTTTTATGGTCTGTTATTGAGTAGCTTGCAGTACGTCTCATATATTTCATTTCTGCTGCAGTTTCTCTTTGTTCATCTACAACTGCGAATTATCCTGGCCTCACTGCATTAACATAATATGGGTCTGGCCAGTGTTTTATAAATTCTAGTTCGTGTATGTCGCTGTACTGTGTTTGGCATGAAAATATTGTTTATAATTTCTGTTACTCTGTTAAATTTTATAATCTTTTAACTAAAATCTTTTTCCTCTTCATATGTAACTTGGTATCCGAGATAGTTAAAAGTGATAGTTTGTTCTAATATTTTATTTTTTTATTAAAACTTTTACTGCGAACTGGGCCTTTTCCTAGGAAACCATGAATATAGATATTTCTGTTGAGATTTCCATGTAGTCGTTTATTGCAATGTGGTGAAACGAGTGGACTGAAAGTTGTAGGCCATCTTCAAAAATTAGCTATAAACACAATGTCATCTGGAAATAATAGGATGTCTAAATCATATAATCTATTAAGTGGTATACTGCCATATGGTTTTAGTCTCCGTTATGTTATGATATATAATATATATATATATACGCCGGCATAGCTCTCAGGGTCATCGAGATACTCAAACCCCATCACCAACTATAAGGTCTTGCACTCCATAGGTGGGGGTCAGAAGATAATACTTAAATTAATATCCACATTCAGTCAAGCTAAATCTGTATTACATAGATATGCTACTTACACGCAGGTACACGTGGAAGAACAGGAAATTTCCAAATCATACTCTCACTTCTCATATGAATAGAAATAAATTTCAGTTCAGAACACATTAAAAAACAACACAAATGAATAAGATATCTACCAGCACATACAAAATTGTGGGTAATGATACAAGTCCCTATATAATGAAAATATTATCCAAATAATACTACCTCATAGTATCAAATAGACAATCATCACAGTTATATTTTCTAGTAGATTAAACAACACAGGCAGTTAAAAAAAACACACTAACAAAACAATTGAGAGAATACCATGATACTGAGAGGAATTTACTAAAGAATATCAGGAAACAAACACATTTTCAAATTTAATGATAATTCTACATGGAACTAACACTATTTGGCAATCAATATCATGTTAGTGAAAAGGATGTTTCATGCCTATCCTATAAATACTCATATTATTCCAGTTGAGGTATAAAATTGCCTTCAATTATGCAACACGGAAATATCCAAATGTTTTTAAAAATAATAACAGTACACGAAATCAATATTATAATTCAGGAGGAAATAAACCAACCTACAAAGAATTTTTTCATTTTATGCAGGTGGAATTGAATTAGATTTCAACAATGTGGGATGGACAGATTTTTGCTACGCGGAGAAAAATTCATTCAGCATGATGATGATAATAGCTAAATGGAAAAGAATAACGCTAAGTGTATTTTCCTATATTGTCCCGATTCACCTGAGCTTAACCTATATATTATTTGAACATAGTTTGAGATGTATTTAAAATTTATTATATTAATAACTAATGCTTAATTTCAATAGTTTAAAACAAATAGTCCAGAGGTTATTACACAAAAACGTTCCCTTATCTTGAAGGACGGTAACAGATAAAAATGTAGTATTGAGTAGAGTTAGTATGATGAAATAATAAAGGATGAATTTTCAATATTACATCAGCCATTTTAATACAAGAATAGAAAACCAACACATTGTTAAAAATGAATACACAGATATTCATATTGGTCCTTACATATTGTAGCAGTAGTCTACATGGTCTATATGGAACATTCAGCCAATGTAATTTTTAAAAAAATGTGAAAACGGAGAAAAGAACTGGATTTCTAAGAAACAATTAGTAGTTACATTTGGTAAGTATTCTCATATAAATAAGTTCAACAATTCAAAAACAATAATAATTTATTTTTTTAATATTAAATAAATATATCCCATATATCAGTATGCAGTATACAGGAATTCTTAGAGCAATTGATCTAGAACTATCTAATGATCAAAAATTAAGCAAATTTACATAGAGATGAAAATTATGATGTATTCAAAATTCTTCAAGTTCATAAATGAGTTATTAACGGTAATGAAGAATTTGCATAAAACTTGAAGAAACAGTTAAAATTACATTTAGAATACAAGTGTTAAAAAAATGTATTTATACATTTTATAAGTAGTTTAAGAAATCCTTATATATAGCCAGTGTTGCAATAACATAATTGACAAAACTTCTGGCATATAGAAATATTGCAGAAATTAGATATCTGTAAACTGTGCAGCAAACAGAATAGTATTTTTTTGCATATGCCCCAGGTTGTATGTCGACATTCCTGGTGTCCTCTCCTGGCATGCCGTACTTGCATCCCACTTCTGTAGTTGGGGCGCCTGGAAGGCGGAGTTACGTTGCCCCGATGATATGACGGGTGATGATGATGATAGTGGTGCGCCAGGAGAGTCCCTAATCCTAACCTTAATCTAAGATGAATATGAATGATGATTGCGATGGCCATATGATTTCCCGGACCGTTTGGTTCTTAATGTTTTCCTGACATTTGTCTTACATGTGAAGAAAGACCCCCATAAAATCCTCACCCAGAAAAAAGTGTCCTGACCGGGGATTGAACTCCGGCCCGCTGCGTGACAAGGCAGCACGCTACCTCGAGACCACAGCGGTGGGCATAGTAAAAATGTTCATCAAGTTAGTCTAATGCATTAATTGTTCACTCTCACATTTTCAATAGTAAACAATATAATATAGGCCTATACAAAGTCTAAGAAGAAATAAGAAAGAAAACGCAAGCTCTGAAAATCTCACTCCACCAAGAAAAATATATACAATGAGTCAGATAGAATGTCGATGGGACATTAGTTGACTGTCAGTCTATGTGAGAACTCGTGTTCATTCATACTGTGAGCAGTCGTATAAATTTCTAGTAAGATATAAAATCACAGTAATAATTACTTAAAACGTATCATAGGAGATGGTATTGAATTTGCTGGCCATCTTGTGTTATACATATCTACAATGGTGTTAACGTTAGCCGCTCCTTTGTTAGGAGATACTAGACCAAGTTAATTTAGTTACGCTCATTTGCTCATAGGTGTCATGGACGGTGTGGAGTCACCATAGTGACCCAATGAGGCATCTAGCCGGTAATAGGCCTATAGGTTTACTAGGATAACGAGGACGGTGAGTTTTACTTAGAGGCAATTTATTCAGGCTTAAGTGTCTTTTAGGAGCAGAAATTATTGAGACTTGGGATCCACGACTTAAAATCTAACCGGGAAGACTTGTTCTTAGGATTTTGCCATCCAAATAAAAATCCATCGACCCCGGCCTTGTTCGAACCTGTGAACATCGGGACAAGAGACAAGGAGGGAACCACTAGTCCACCGTGGCCAACTATACCATATTAAAAATATCATTCATATGAATCAGTTCTTCTACACGAATCGATCTAATTTGTTTCTACGGGCTGTAATCAGTGAGACACTGGCATTATGTAGTGCTTTGAGTAATATTATTTATTTGTATGCTAATGATCTTTATATTTCTGTCAGCTGCATTAAACATCTCAAAGATATTCTAGGAGTACATTCTAAGACAGGACCTATTTCATCACTTTTTCCACTCTAAGTGCGAGAGGATTTTGTTCTTATTCACTGAACTTTTTGTACTGAACCTATTCATTAAATCTAATATTGCATTTTTAGATGGAAACTGCTTGTTACGAAGATTATTTATAATTTTTATTGACTTTTTTCTACATGAAATCTTAGTGTGGCTGTTAAAAATGATCGCCTAAATTTCCGTCCAATTATTCCCAACGAATCCTTATTTTTTCAAAAATGTTTTTCAATGAACACGGTATCGCATAATGAGTATACAACCATATAATCAATAATACACACATTGACTGATAAATTCATGATATCTTCCGACTACGTAACAATAAATAAACAGACTGGCGAGTAAATAATATATTTCACTGTCTAACAGAAAACATCTTCAGAATTCATTACCAAATTATATTAATTACTAAATAGGGCACTATAAATTCAGAATAATAAACATATCAGAAAAACTACACAAAATGTTTAATATCCAGAATCCAAAGATAAAGTAGTTTTTAATAATAACAAGAGCATACACATAGATTGTTATTTCCTCCAAAGGTAGGCTGTTTAGTGCAGAAACAACATCAGTCACCGACTTATGTGGTACCTGATTAAATGACATTTTCACGACTTCCCACAACGTTCAACAGTATTCTTACTTGTGTTGATTCTTTTCAAAAAAATAAATGTGAATTCACATAAGGTGATTTCGCCATTATCACAAATTTGCCTAAAATGTTACTTATGTTGTTTCTTAAATAAACCATTCATTTGAAAACTCAAATCTAATATATAAAATTGAATGTATGTTTGTTTGTTTGTTCGTACTTCATGCGCGGCCATACCGTTGATCCGATTGTGATGGGGCTTTTGGCAAAATCTTCAGGAGATTCCCGGGATGAACATAGGCTTTAAGAGAATTGTGATACTCAACTCCCACACCCTTAAAAATCGCCGTTTGTAGTGGAAAACGTTGAAAAAGTAGCTCTTTGGACGCTAAATGGCTTACGATGCCTAAACCATAAAAAATTCACAAAATTAATATACACAGAATTGAATACCTGAACAAGCTCTACAATAAAGTCCGGGACAGCATATGTTTATCTCTTATGAATAACTGAGAATAACCATTTTACTCTTACATTGATGCCAAGAAGATCGAGACAAGTACGTAGATTCCGGTGCTAGCATAGCAGCACATAACGTATATTCTTTTACGGTTAACTCACAATAACGAATTTTGTCTTTTAGCTCATTTATGCCAAGAAGATCGGGATAAGTACATTCCCGGTCAACGCCCGGTAATAAGCGCAGGGAGTCTTAAAATAATTATGATATAGATTTATAATTATTTTTCATTTTACTTATTCAACTAATCACAAGAAGTACTTTAATTTTTGTCATCCAGCTCACTTATGCCAAGAAGATCGGAATGAGTAGATTCCCGGACAACGGCGGATAAACAGCACGGGGTATCTAAAAATAATTACGATATAAATGTTTGCTATTGCTTATTTAACTAAACATAAAACTCATTAATTTTCGTATTTTAGCTCATGAATGTCAAGAAGATCCGGATAAGTGGATTCCAGAGCAACGCCGGGTAATCAGCAACAGGGTTACTAAAAAACATAATACTATAATTATTTTTCCTTATACTTATTTAACTAAACATAAAAGCACATTAATTTACATTTATTTAAGCGTAGAACCGCTCGCCGGGTATTAGGCAGTCAAATACAGTATATATAAATCAATCATACCGTTGATCCGATTTTCATGGTTTTTTGGCACATGTTTCAAAACATTCCCGGGATGAACACAGGCTATAAGAGAGTTGTGATATTCAACACCTTCATCCCTAAAAATCACCCTTTGTATTAAAAAACGTGAAATAAAGTCCCCATTTTGACGCTTAAATGGATTACACTGCCTAAACTATAACAAATACACCAAATTGATGTACACAGAATTCAATATCTCACGAAACTCTACAAAAAAAGTCCGCGACAGCATATGTTTATCTTTTATGGATATCTCTCAATAAACATTTTTGTCTTTCATTGATACCAAGAAGATCGGGATAAGTAGATTCTAGAAAACCAGAGGGGAAACGCCCAATTGGTAGACCAAGAATGAGGTGGGAGAATAATATTAACTATGATTTGAGTGCAGTAGATTATATAGGGATGATTGAAAAACATTGGCTCAGGATAGGGATATATGGAGAGCTTATATCCGCGCAGCCATGAACCTATGGGTTCGATGGTGCCAGTGAGTTAAGATTCCTCAAACATGCAACATCGGGCCAAAATTGAATTTTATGAGGAATTGCCTTCGGTCACGACCCTCCTGCGGGACGGACTTTATAAATGATATACTCCAAGCTCTACGTACAGACAGTTTAAAGAAGCCTATACAATAATTCAAGCATTTTCCCTCATCACGCCCATTTTTTCCTCAAACAATAAATGAAAGTAGCAGTGAGTGCGTAAAGTATGCGAATTTCTCTTAAGTGGAATTTATTCTCTTGCTTCGATGACTTTCGGAAGATATCTTCCTTGTTATTAAATAAATCGTTTATGTATAGTTTCGCTGACAGATAAAAAAACCCAGGGCGTAAGACCGATTTTTTTCGTCTTTCTGTTAATTTCCCATTCCTAATGGGCAATTTCGTTGATTTCTGGAAGATACATATCTTGATTTATTTCAATAATATATTCAGATATTCGTTTAAAAAATTGAAAAGTACTGTCTGCAGAGCGATTTTTAAATTTTCGCTTCAGGTGAACTTGTACGATTAATGGTCCTTTTGATGGATAATTACTTCAACGATTGCTACTATATGAAGTGTTTAGTTTCGAGATACACAAAAATGACACCAGAGTGTTAATATATATTACTACAGTCATTATATTGACTCTTTGGATGGGGATGATAGAAGTGCTATTCCATGGTTTCATTTGGTGGGATGGATGGCCCATAATTCGACAAGTGAAGAAGGCATTAATCTATGCCCGTTATGTGATGACCATGAAAACTAGCAGCATATTATAGCACTTTGTAGAGAGACAGAACAACTTAGATTACAGTTGCTGCCGGAGAGATTTCTCAGGTCGGATCGTGGGAGAGTGGCGTGTTGGGATCTTTAAGGACGGATCGAGAGTGAATAAAAATATGCAAATTTTTGGGTACAGTAAAGAAATTGAGATATAGCAAAATTGTAGATCAATAAGGATAAATGTATTATCAATAAGAAGAAACTCAATATGGTCATTGTTTTCGATCTTTAATTATATAATAAGTAGGTCTGAAAAGTTGAATAGTCTAACAGTGCATTTGATGTCTGCAGGGACGGAGGAGAGGGTATGAGCGTGCGCGTGTGTATATGTGTGGGGGTGTGTGTGGGTGTATGTGTGTGTGTTTTTTCTTGTTTCTTTTGTAGCAATTTTTTAATATTAATGTACAGAATGATATTTTTTATTTTTTTATTTATTTATACACATGGTCCTTTCAAGGATGAGTGTAGATATGTATTATTGTGATGTACTGTAGTCATAGATTTTACTGCGAAATCGTCTACCGATTGGGAGTGGTTAGCAGGCACAACGTTACATCTTCTTCGATGTTGCGTTTAGTTGGAATTGTTTCTGACCTACCAGTACGCACATCATCTTCCAAACTGTCTCTTCCTTGCAAAAAACGTCGGTGCCACCTAAACGTAACACTGCGACTCAACGCGTTCTCACCGTAAACTTGCTGCATAATTTGAAACGTTTCGGACCGGTTTTGCCCAATTTCTGACAGAACTTGATATTTGCCCGTTGCTCAGACTGTGACATCCCGATTTCCGATATGCGCATTCAAATCACCGTCACACCAAAGACCGTAGCTCTGCTTGCAGTGCATTCACTAAAATATCTCTTGCTGGGATGAGAGACTAACTGACAAGGGACCATATCACGACGCCAACTATGCTCTATAGTGCATCACAGCGCCACTATGCGCTCAGTCTCAAAACTAAATGACTGTACCGCGTAAATATGTTAATCACATTCAGCCAGTGTAGGATCAGTATGACGGATAAACCTGGAGCGCTTATTGTAGGTACCCAAATTCTTTACGGTACTATTGGGGACTGGTACCATATTAGTCGATATTCAATGAGAAAATTTTTCTCCAACGAAGACTCGAACCAGTACAGTGTCCCATAGCTTTGCGCCGAGGTTTCGTCCTGAAATCGTTCGCCTTTGAAGCGGAAAAAACACACACATATAACCTGCTATATAGCCTATATTTTTTCTCGTCATCTTCGTCTTCTCCTCTATCGTAGTATAACCTCTCACCGCTTTCATACCCCACGTCAGTCAGGTTACCTAGTGGCACGACCTGTTGGGAAAGGGATTTTAAACACTGGATGATAAAAGTACTTTTTATACCGTACAAGGATATGAAGTGCCATCGCGAATGAGTGAACAGCTTAATCTAGGCTCTCAAAACAACACAAATATTTATCGTCAAAAATGCTATTTATTTACACACTCTTAATAAACATGAGGAATATATGATGACTGAGATAGCCCCAAATGAATTCTTAAAGTTTGTCTTAAATTTGTGGAAGAATTCCGAAAAATGAACCATAATCCAGAAAACTGACTCCGAGAATAATCGAATCCGGCTCGGTTGAGTAAGAGACAGCGGTGGACTAAAGGGAATATATTCATCCATAGTAATTACGCCCGAAGACAGGCTTTTCACTGCCATCATAGCATTTGCATGCTATGCTTTGCAGTTTACTAGGGAATTATAGGTGTGGTAGCTTCCCGTTGTTTACCACATCGGTGAAGGATGATGATCATGATAAGGATGATGATGATGACGATGATGGCCGGATGATTTTCGGGGACCGTTGGGCCCTACGCTTCCAGACACTTGTTTTACAGGTGAGGAAAAACCGCGAAAGAATCATCAGCCAGGAGCCTGTCCCGACCGGGAATCGAACCCGGGCACGCTGCATGACAAGGCAGCACGCTAACTCGAGACCACAGCGGTGGACAGGGACTATATTATTCACGATCAATTTCGGTGCCTACTAAGTAGACACATTATTCAATCTATTCTATATGTTCTGCCCTAGGACAGGAGTTCCATTGCATTTCATTGCTATGCTTGCAGCTTTACTAGGAAATTTTGGGTGTGGTAGCTTCCCGTTTCTTTCCACACCGGCAATACATAATGATGATGATGGCAAGGTTAAGTTCCGGGAGATTTTAGGCCTCAAAGCTACCTGCCATTTGTCTTACAGGTGAGGAAAAAACCCTGGTAAAAACTTCGCCGAGGAAGCTTGTCAAGACCGGGAATCGAAATCGGGCCCACTACGTGACAAGGCAGCACGCTACCTCGATACCACAGCAGTGGACGTATTATCGATAGAGATTTGCAAAATATATATACATTTTGATGAGTAAATCTCAATAAGCGTTACAATAAATTATGATGGCATTGCAATTTACTATATTTAGAACTAGGAAATGCCATTTGTTTATTACAAAAATATATACACCTATGTATATCAAAACAAATGTTTCCTTGTTTGTTCGTTATACACTTCTAAAGCGCTCAATTGATTTTTATAAAAATATGTTAACTTAGAAAAGAAAAAGGAGCGAACTCTTGATCTCGGAAATTACTTAACGCGCGATTCACACGAGATAACTAATGCAGAGTAGAGCTACAATACGTTCCCTACCTCCAGTGAAAAGCCTTCTTATATGCACAGCAATCCAGCGAACGCTTAGTTTAGTGCCTTATGGCTTGCGTCGTCCGGCAGAGGTTACAGCTTCGATTCTCGATGAGGTTAATTTTTTTAATTGTTGAAAATGATGCTTATTTTATTCAGTCGGTTCACTCTTAACGAAACGAACTACTTGGATGTATTGCTATTTATTAAAAATACTGATTTATTGCATTCCCATGACTTTTTCACAATTTGTCTAACTTTGTTTCCGTCTTTATCCGAGGCTTCATTCTTGGGACTGCGAGCAATGTATACGATACATCTTGAAGTGGGTTGCAACACCGTTTTCATGGCAGGTTTATTATTCGGGGTTTCCTCCCTAGGCCGATTGACTTCACCCAGCTCCAGAGCTGTCTCTCCTAGATGGGTTGTCTTGCAGGACTAACGAAACCCTTCCTCCCGTTTGTCAATCTACAAGGCAGTATATGTGGAGTTGCTTCTACCGTCAGGTACACCGTACCGAAAGACTCCTTCTCCGCTGTATCTGCCGTTGAGGTATTCACCGTAACCCTGGAAAGGGGTCTTCACAAGGTACTATCAGCTGGGCAAGTTGAACCAAGCTTTTTTTACGAAGTGTTACTCCTCACCCTCACCCTTCTTTCAACCTAGCTCCGAACAGGTTATTGCGGTTAATTGGGAAAATATCTGAAGGGTAACATAGAAAGAATGGAAGACAACCGACTTGCAAAAAGAGCTAAAGAAGATAGATCAATGGACGGGAGAACATGAAGAGGAAGACCAGTCAACAGATGAATAGACAGTAAATGCACATCCAATATGTCTTCCTCCGGTGAGTGATTTTGGAAATAAACAGGATGAAAATCCTAGAAATTATGATTAAGAAGAAGATAACTATTTATTATTATTATTATTATTATTATTATTATTATTATTATTATTATTATTATTATTGTAGGCTGGACTTAGCATTTATGAACTAAATATTCTATTAAAGGTGAAACTATTTTCCTCACTAATACGTATTAAATAAATAAATATACAAATATAATTATGACGCTATATTATATTTCATTACATGAATTTATAGCACTATTATTAAAATGTGGTACTGCACACAAAATTAAATTCATATCGGTAGCTAAATAGTGTTATAGAGTTCACGATGGCAGGAATACTACTTAATATTGTATAAAATGGGCGTAGATTACGTGACTGGAATTACATTTTATGGGATATATTTTGCGGAAATGCAAATAAATAACAAGAACGTTATTGTCGAAGGATTTGAGGCCAATCTCTCACACTTATTTAATATTTTGGTAATTTGTTTAACGTATTATGCTACTCGAACGTCGGATACTAGTAATCTAAATCCTTGTTGTCTTGTTTACTTTTATACTATGCACAAGATTTGAACTTTAATCAAAACATCGCAATTTGAGTAATATTGTATACGTAGTACACCCCTAATTATCTATAAATATGCCTACCTCAGCGCTCTTTAACTATTTAAGACGATTTAAACCAAATACAGGATATTTATTAACAATGCGCTACCTCCTGAACCACAGTTTTAGCTCATATCATAAACATTTCTCCGTAGTATTTCAAGATGGAGGAAGAAGTGTTCAATAGGACACATAAACCAAGACTAAAACGTTCCTATTCAGCATCCATTATGAAAAATAAGTTCTAAAGGATGTTATTAGATATCTAGTTAAAGATGTAAAAAAGTAAAATCTACAACAACAATGCTACATGCGTTTCACATATTTTATAAGATGGATACAACAATCTACGAGGTTGTTGCAAAAGGAGTAAACAACTTAAACGATCTATAAAATTAAATCATATTTATGTTCATTGGTATTAACTCAATATTTTCAACAAACTAACTTGAAATTCAATAGCATCATAAGCAGAAAAATAGAAATACGAAGTAAATTTTTAAAGTTAATGACAAATGAGGATAATTCTGAAGTGACTAGAAATCTAGAAACACTAATTACAAAAAGGAATAAGATGCAAAATACATATTTTGCGAGATAGTGCGTTTTGTCGTACTTACATCAATGGCGACCATGATTGAAAGTTCAACTTCCTACATTATGGGATTACCAACCTAAATAACTATATAGTAATATTACATTTACACCCACGTGGGGGAAGTAAAATCACTGTCCACTATGTATAATGTGTACAATGTATATAGAACGAATTTCCAAAAGGTAGTGTTAATATACATTATACGAAACAAATCACTGCTTTTTAAATGGACTGAGCTTTATTTGAAACAACATAAAACAATAAATACGAACTTGCAGCCATATTATTAATAATTCGTCTCAAGGTCTCGTGTTGTGTCAACTAATAAACATTGCCCACACTGTTCACGTTATTCAATTGTTTATAATGAACGCAAATATTTCCAACAATAATGTTATTATTTTACTATTATTTATTATTTTGAGAACAGAATTGCGCAAAAAAATAATGTACAACGACAATCTGTGAAGTGTTTTACAGAATCCCGGAAATTAAAAAAATCGCAATTGCTCGGTTTTTAAAAAATCCTCGATTGTGTAAAAACCACTTCCCAACCTCGCATCCTAATATACTAAAACGTAGGCGCAATTTGGCAAATGCATGCTGTTTTGTATTACAGGGTTTCTTGTTTCCCCAATCATACACAAAAGCATTATACCCTAAGTCTATATAACTGTTATTCTTCCAGTTATATTATATGTATGCAAAACATAGACTCCTATTTAAAAGTGTAAAAACTATTACTAGTATTTGATACTAAATTTGTTAGAAAAAAAATTTCGACCGAAGAGAGGGTGAACAGAAAAGAAAATGGAGAATACTACATAACAATGAACTATATGATTTTAATAGGAAACTAGATATGATAAGTACAGTTAAATTTCGAAAGATATATGAAACAAATGGGGAATCAAACTGGGAATATAAGAGGGAGAGCGCCCCGTAGACAGGACAAGACTAAAATGGAAGAGTAATATTACCATGATTTGAGCGAAGCAGATAATACAGGGAATGAATGGAAAACATTAGTTCAGGATAGGGATACATGGAAAGATAATGTCTTCGAGGTTTGAACAGTGCCAATACGTGTGTTAGTTAGTTAGAGTTATTTAACAATAATTTTATCAGCTATGGTCATTAGAGTTAAAATTCAATGCTGGGATCAAAAACTAACAATTTTGTTCAGAGGACTCTTATTTGTATTATGCATTTTTTTGTGAGTCATAAAGCTAAAAACAGGATCCACAGTGTTTACTTCCCTTCCAATTAAAGCCAAAGTCAAGATTTCTACACTATGAAAACATACATCAACCCACCCAGGTTTTAATCCAGAAATAAATGTGGGCATGTACATTTGGTGTCACTAAAAATGCATATTAGAAAATCAGTACAAAATTATGTATTATTGAATCTGTGTTTGAAGTAAAGTGGATTGTCATAAAATTGTATTATAGCTAATCACGAACTTTGTGCATCACATGTTTTGTTTTATTATATTGAGAAAAAATCTAATTTCAAATGTTTGTATTTGAAAATATAAGGAAATATATAATTATAGATAATTATTTACACCAAGCACAAAGAACAATAGTTGGATTTTGTATATAAACGTCTTCTAGGGACTTTCTGTTCAGTCTGGTGTTCAGAAGATATTCGGTGAGTATACCTGCATTTAATTCACTTAGTTAAATTAGTGTTTGCTCTTGTCTTGTTGGCTATATAATATGTAAACTTCACTTTTTCATCTAATTTGAATCAATATATAGTTTAAAATAACAATAGAACATTTATGTTCAAGTATCTGTTACGCAATATATTTCCTTTTAATTTGAAATTTTATTCTGGCAAAGACACTTAATTTAAAATTCAAATGTAAATTAAATTTACTAGTCATCGCATATAATATTTAAAACCAATAAATTTTGTTTCCCAGCATTTGACACTCAATAATTAACAGTGTATATAAGAGAAAATTTAACGTTTCGATTGGAGTTTCTCTGATAGTTTCCTGGTCCCTTTTTTTTTTAGATAGGAACAGATGTGTTACAAATTAAATGATTATGAGATTTTTCTGTTCCCTATGTATTAATTTATGCCACTTTTCATTTTAATTAATGAATAGTAGGAATTTTAACAACTCACCTCATAATGACTGTAGACTTATTGGAAACTAGAATTCTGATATCTACAATTATGAGGTAAGTCCTTAAAATTCTAACTATTTATTAATTTAAATAAACCTCATAGTGTCGCTTCCTTTAAATATTAACAAAAATTTTAATTTGTTTCAGGACAAAAATCAAGATTTTTCTAGTTAGAAAGATACATAAAATATAATACTGTGAATATACAATTCAACCATTCAAAAAAAAAACTTTTAAGTTTGATTTATTAGAGATCCACATGTAAAAATCATGATTTATTACATATTTTTGACATACCAACTGAAATTTGTGTGGATTTATGTATGAAGCATACCAATCAATTCTACATTAAAATTTGTTATATAAAAGGCTGTTCATATTAAACACGTTCTTTTAATTATAATATAAAATCATGTTAGGTTTGGCTCTGATCAGTTTAATTGTAATCTAGATAAGTGATAATGATCACCAGGAACTTGCATTATTCAGAATTATCTGCAAATACATTTATTAATTCTCAATTGGATTTTTTTATATATCCTTTCTAATCTGTTATTAATTTTCTTCTTAAGCTCAGATTGTACCCTGCAATTTTAGGTACTGACTAACGATTACACTCATATATATTTGTAATATCGATTTTCTTTACAGAACATAAAACATGAAGTGTGTTATTCCACTGTTGATGTTAGTAACTGCCTGTTACTGTGCCTTCTTTGAAGAAGTTTTAAAAGATGAGTGGACACTATTTAAGGTAATAAATCATTTTGTAACATGCTATCTATATCTGAGTAATTATGTCGCTGGACCATCGAATCTCGAAGATATTTCTTATAAATTTTTCTTATAACTTATATTTTTCTTATATATTAACAACTTATTTATTCCAATCATTAAATATATAATTTGGCTCCATCCAATCAAGATGTTATCTATAGATATTAAAATTGGATACCTTCAGAGGTTTAATGTAACCTAAACTTAATAGCTAAAATACACAGTCTGAATATATTTTAAGAAAAGACAAAAGTTATGGCATTTCAATAACAACACTGGTAAGATTAAAAATAGTCCTTAATGATAAACGAATAGATTAAACAAAATATTTTAAATATTTTATGACTGATGCCGCTCGTATGTCAATATAATATTTTGAAAAAATATATTCAAATTTGAAAAATTAATACGGACATTTTAAAGAAACTTCTTCAGGGAGATAAGGACAGATGCTGTTGAAGATTCACAAAAGATTGCCAAACCAATATTGGTATATGCCTCAGAGGTTTGGAAATTAACTGAACAATAATAGAGGAATGGAAACAGCAAATATGAAACTACTGAGGCAAATGGAAGGATGTACACTATTAGATCATAAACAAAATAATCACATTAAACAGGAATTCAACATTCAAACACAGTAGACTTAACTCACTGTTATATAAATAACTGACATAAACATGTGCAGAGAATATCATCAACCCAAATTTCAAGAATTTTATAAAAATACAGATTCATAAGATGATGGACGGCCAAAATGACAATTGTGTGAATACTTCTTTATTTTTGTCAACTATTGGAAAAGAACAGATGATATAAACTATGTATTTTATGACGATGACGATATAAATAAATGTATACTAATTAATATGTACTTAAATGCAATACTAACAATTTTTCTACCTATTTTTTTAGCTTAAATATGGAAAACATTATAAAAATAAGGTTGAAGAAGAATTCCGCATGAGAGTCTTTCTAGAAACCAAAGAGAAAGTAGCAAGACACAATGCTGAATATGAACTTGGATTGCACACATACACACTCGGTATTAATAGATTTGCAGATCAGGTTAGTAATACAAAAAATGATCGATATTAAAGTATGTAAGTTTACCTAGAATTAGTACAAATGTATCATATCCAACTCAGCAGATCCATTTGACTTAGCTAATGATTTTCTCATAAAAATTACCATAATATTACCTTCACGGGAAATCTGTCATAACACTGATAGAATTATTAATACTTATTTGTTAATTCTGTCCATGTTAAATGTTCTTATATACCAGTACAGAAATGTAGATAGTTTCATTTTGCTCTCCTGATTTATTACACAAAAAATACTTTCGGAAAAATATATCTATCAAATTTGAATCTTTGTCATAAGTAATGCCAGGGGTGATTTCCAAATTATGAATTTGTCTAGAGAATTTGGAAATCAAGAGTGGCATTTGTTAGGACTATTTAACGAATAAAATTAAACTGTTTACTCACAAATCTTTATTTAACTATAGTTATTTTAAAATATGTATATATTTAATGTAAACAGCGATGTTTGAAAAAAAAAGAGAAACGATTGGTACAATTCATTTCCTTCCATTGTTTATCATTGAAACCAGATCATAATATTATTTATTGCCAAAGGATCGCAATATTGTAAGATGCACCCTAGTGGAGAAATTTATAACTAACGTTATAGGTACCAATTGATTTGATGTCCTATGATGTAAATATGTCAATTATATTTTTCTGCAATGTCATTTCCTGAAACGTAATTCGTTTAAGAAAGTGCAAACAGTGTTTTCATTTTTTTTTGTGCGGTATAATTTATTGTTACAAATGTTTCATATTATCTAACTCATGCGCTTTCTGCTGACATTCACGCACTATATATTCAATCTGGTAGCCGTATTTCCTAGAGGGTCAGTCATTGAAAAATAATGCTATGGCCTATTGAGAATTTTACAAAGGAGGTGCTTTATTTATTATGTTAAACTTTAGTTGGTAAATTTTAGGCGAAAAACGACTGTGATTGATTGTAAATAAAAAATCATTGAAATTTGATTGATCATTGACTCCCATTTGAGGCATGAGTTGAATAGTCATAAATAATACATCATTTTGTGTTTCAAATCAAGTCAATAGGCGTTACTATTAATTATATTTGGAATCACAAATTTAAGTAAAATAATTTAATATAATTAATTTTTTGAATGGTCATTAAAATAGCCTTATATTCAATATCAGTAGCTAAAATAATGTACATATTGTTTCTAAATAATGTATTCTTATGTGAAAACACAATAGGTCCGTATTGTTTTAAGGTATGGTATTAAAATATGGCTAATGAAAGTGTTCGTTTGTTTAATAATGCTCATCAATTGACAACGACACATGAATTATTATGCTCTCTTTGTAAAACCGATATTTGTAAATGACATTGCATATATCTAATTTTTAGTCGAATAAAGTCCTACTACTACTACTACTACTACTACTATATTGCTCTCCAGTATTTCCAAGGTACTGTTGATTTTAGTTGAAAGATAAAGGCATTGAAGGTAGTCGTGGTAGATATCATCTTGCAAAACGCACACAAAAAGTGGGAAATGTATCAGTGAGATTTGTTGCAAATGCTTTCATCAGACACTTGTGACCCAAGGACAGACTTAGATATGTAACAGCATATTATTCTTGATTCCTCATGAATTTCAAACGATTGTGGGTTTTGCCAATTCCATCTTTTACTTCCTACAAATTCTTGAAACAATTGAACAGTAAAATTTAAAATTATGAAGTGCTGAATCTCTTAGCAATTAGGAATGAAAATTCATGACATTTTCTGTGTAGTCCACCTCTTTGTTCTCGAGGTAGTGTGCCTTTTCACACAGGAGGCCCAGGTTCGTTCCCTGATCGAGACAAGGTTGTGGGTGATCTTTGCAGAGTTTTATCTCAGCTGTAAGACAATTGTTATCATAATCATCATGATTCACATTCCTTTATATTACGTTTAGTATTAAGGTATCTCCTGTAGCAACACTATCATTATAATCATCCATCATATCGGGGTAGTGTTACCCATCCTTCCAGGCGCCCTAACCACGGAATTGAGTTACAATTAAGCCTATGTCAGGAGTGAAAACTAGAAATGTTGAAATGACAACCTGGGTCATAGGATAAAAAAAAGTAAACGTAAAATATATCTGTTATAATCATTGTAGAGGATAACTTATATTGAACAAAATATATAATGTACCTTACACTAAAATGTCGTGGAGGTTTAGAGATTTTAAGATGTTATTATTTGCAGCTTCGTCAAGAGGTTTCTGGAGAGATGAATGGCTTACGCATTACGAAGGTAGAATCAAAAAAAGGTGGATCAACATTCATAATTCCAGAAAACGTGGTTATCCCTGATGAGGTGGATTGGAGACAGAAAGGTGCTGTTACTCCTGTCAAGGATCAAGGGCAGTGTGGATCTTGCTGGGCCTTCAGTACAGTAAGTATCTCATCGTTATCATGGGCTTGATGTACAAATACTGTACGATCTACACACCTGATCTATACGAGTCATTTTTTGTTTTTGTTTTTCATTTTGATCAGAAACAAACGAATATAATGTTAAAAATGTTTTCGCAGCTCTCAATGTCTAAACGATCAGGAATTAGTACTTTAAAAATGAATTTAAATGTGAAAAGTTACCTTTTTCTTAAAGGAGTAGAACATAGTTGTCATAAACTCAGGGGATATTTTATTTTGAACTGATAATACAATGTATAAGGTGATTGGTCGTTTGTTTTGTTGCTAATGCTCAGGCATACTGGAGTTCTCTCATATATTTCCTTATTTCCTAGTATCATGCAGAATGATGTGGAATTTTTATTTTATAAATTTGGGATCAGATATCACCATGAAGAAAATATGTGGATAGCGAGCAAAATGTGACCAACTGGGGCAAATCTTTGTTTCCATTTACTGGCGTTCTGTTCCTCAATTTCATATTTATTTTCCTTGGTTAAAAATTTTGATACTATCACATTCCTTATAAACCTAAGCATTGTTAAAAGTCTACTTCATTTTTACATACAACTAGCTAATATCAGGCATGCACTGTTTAAATATTGAAGGTTAATTAAATTGTATGGCATAAACTGCGAGGAAATAAATATGGCGGATGCTAAAATCAATGTTTAATTTTGAATAATAGTTAGGATCCCACTTCTAATTTTCGGATTTTCCTGGTTGTTTAATTTTATCTACTTCGGTTTGTTTTAATAGGACATACGAAATTTGGTTATAAAGCAGGGAACGTTGCAACCACAAGGACTAATTTAAAATGTTCGTTTTAGGTTAACTCCTACAACTAGATGTTTCAGAACATAACAGATAGTGGCTAAACGCTCATAGTATATGAAGGCATATATATGAAGGCATATAGTACAAATTTTGATGACAATCGGTTGAGAGGTTGAGTAGTCTGGGAGGTTAGAGGGGACACTAAAACAAATGTTTTTTTTTCCTAAAGCCATTTTTTCCAATGATGATTATTTAAACCGGTAGGGGGCATATTACGCTCTTCAGTTGTCATGACTGCAACTGCTGTTGATGGTAGGAAATGTTTTGTCCACCAGTGTTGTAATGAATTGTATATGTTTACTGACGGACCGATACACCTGGAGTGAGCACACTGATATGTCTCGGCCGGTGTTGTTGGGGACTGTTTAATTGGGACATATCTCCTACCTAGGCCATTAAATGGCACTATTACAATTTTCTCGCCAGAGTATTGCCAGAATTGCTGGAAGATCCCGCTTCCTACAAGACAACGCATGTGGTTCCAACATGACGGGGCGCCGGCACATTTCAGTCGTCGTGTGCGTAGATACTTGAACCAACGGTTTTCAGAAAATTTGATTGGCAGAGGTTGTTCTGTACCATGGCCTGCAGGATCCACAGATACGACCACTTTGGATTTTTTTGTGTGGGGAGAGATGCGCAACCTTGTTCACACAACTCCTCTTGCATCAGAAAAGTATCTGGTTGCCCGGATAGTAGCAGCAGGAGCAATTAACGATACTCCTAGAGTTTTTGCCCGTGTTAGACAGAACATTGCCCGCTGGTGTAACCTTAGTTTACATGTCAATGGAGGCATTTTTTTAACCTCTACTTTAATTTAAGTAATTGCGTTGTGTTAATGGGTTGTCTCTTGGTAATAAAAAATGCAAAAGTATTTGTTGGTTTAATTAAGCTTCCTCTACCGGTTTAAATAATCCTGATAGGAAAAAATGTCATTAGGGAAAAATAATTGATTTGGTGTCCCCTGTAACCTCCCAGTGTTTTTCGGTTTAAATAAGTTTCACCCTGTATATATAAATGTTCCCATGTACATAATTGTATTCTTAGATTTTATTTATTTTTAAAAACTTTTAAATTATATACCGGTATAAATTAATCTTTTTATTTATTTGATATGATTCTCTAAAATATAACGCCTATGTCTAAGTTATTTAGAAATATAGCAACGTTCTTAAATAAAACCATTTGATATAATACCCGGCGTGAGCTGCTATACGTAAATAAACGAAAGTTAATTTGTTTCATGTTTAGTCGAATAAGGAAAAAAGGAAAAAACAATTATCATTTTATATCGCAGTTATTTTAAGATAACCCGCGCTAATTGCCCGGCAATGCCAGGATTCTACTTATGTCAATAATCTTAGCATAAATGAGCTAAAAGACACAATTCGTCATTGTGAGTTATCCGTAAAAGTATACCCGCCTTGTGCTGCTACGTTAGCCCGGAAATCTACTTATCCTCATCATCTAGGCATCAATGAAAGAACAAATCAGTAATTGTGAGTTATCCGTAAGTTACAAACATATGCTGTTACGGACGTTTCTGTACATGTTTTGATATATTCAAATCTGTGTACTTTAATGTAGTGTATTTGTTATGATTTGGACAGCGTTAGCCATTTAAGCGCCCAGAAAAGCTACTTTTTTTCACGTTTTTCACTGTATGGGTGATTTTCAAGTATCAAGGAGTTGAGTATTACTACTCACTTATAAGTGTCCCCTGAAACTCCTGAATATTTTGCTATAAGCTCCTTCACAAACGGATGGACGGTATGACAGCGCATAAAATTAGAACAATCAAGCAAAGAAACATTGAATTTTGTGCTTTAGATTTTCACAACAATAAATTATAGACAGGTCTCTATATTTTGTCTGAAATCATTAACAAGCGTAAGTTTAGAAAATGACACATTCCTTATAAATAAACAAAAGCAAATAATGTGAATCTTCATTATAATAGAGTATCAACTCAACACAATTAAGTTAACACTTTCCTTAAAAATAACTGGTTTAAGAACTAAGTTGAAACACTATTGACATTCAAAAGTAATTGCTATATACAATGAATTTAAAATACATACACATATATACATTAGGCACTATACTGGAACATGGACACGAAACTAGATGAAAAAGGTATTGAATAACATTTCAATGTATTTAAATTCTTATAATAATGTTTTCTGATATTTACAGAAGTTAATATACCTATGCAATTTAATTATTATTCATTTTCAGACAGGATCTCTTGAAGGGCAACATTACAGAAAAACCGGAAATCTAACATCTCTGAGCGAACAGAATTTAGTTGACTGCAGTATTTCTTTTGGTAACCATGGTTGTAGCGGTGGAGTAATGGAAAACGGTTTTCTGTACATCGAACAAAATGGAGGAATTGACACAGAAGCGTCCTACCCTTATACGGCAATGGTAAGTTAATTCTTTCATATAAAATATCAACCATCAGTAATGTAAAGTACAATTTTATTTTAATATCTATTTACTAATGGCAATAATTTAGGCCCACAAAAAATAAATATATGAAATTTTCAAAAAAAATTGCATAAATAGAGAACATTTACTTTTTAAGACAACGAAATTATACTTCAGATAGAGGTGGGGAAATGTCTTCTCATTGATTTAGATAAATAGAGAGTTCGATATAGAAGTTAGAATGAAAGATGATGCATTGTTCAAAACTGTAAAACGAAAATGGATGCAATGAAAGAAAATATTTTTAAAATCGAATTAAAATTAATATCTGCATACAAATGTGTAATAATATATTATTGTATTACAAACTAAGACCTTATTAAAATTGTCAAGTTATTAATATTGAAATTCATTTATAAAGTACATTAGTAGGTTATTATTCCACACATACCTTCTTCTCTCTAAGAGAATATGTTTTGTATGTCATTATCCACATTCTCAACTAAAACCGATTATTGAGATTGTGTGCGACGTGTTTTTATAGCTTCTCTCTCTGTAGATAGCAGCCAAATTTCATGAAAATTCACAAATGCCCATAATAATATTTGGTTGAAATGGGAGCACCAGTTGTAAGAGTTCGCATGTAGAATTTGTTATTTGAAGAATTGAAAGAAATTTGTATACAACTTATCAGATTGTTATTACAAGACAGATTTAAAAACCATATGGGAATGTATCCCACTGTACATCACCTATGTAAAAACTACAAAAAGGTATATGTTTCAATAAGAGAGATAAATTGTATAGCATACAAATGGACTTTTCAATTAATAAAAAATTGAACTTTTTAGAATGTGTATAAATGGCACGAATAGGAAGGTGCGAGTAGGCAAAATGTGTATTAAAATTCAGCTATGCTTTATTTCCTTTTTTATTCAATTTTATACCAGAGCATGCAATCAAAACTTCACAGGAAAACAATATGATCAACGCTGTCATATTAATAAGCTGCTGATATATGATAATATATGATGTATTATTATTAGGCATTTAGTGGAGATAATGAGTGTCAAATACACACACACACACACACACACATTCCATTCAGTATATTAAGAAATTTGGGATGGAAGTTAAACATCAAGAAACTAAAAACAAATATATCAGACATAGAAATATATAAATAGACAGATAATGACAAACCAGGTAAATTTGAAAAACTTAGGAACAATATTTTCAATGGGGAAAAACACTTAGAAAGTAATTAAACTTAGTTTCTATTAATTGAGCCTTTTAAAGCCAAAGTGGTGTAACTCCACGTTTTAAGAAACCTGCGTTAGTGCTAGAAATGAATTGTGGATATGTAAAACTACCTGCAAGAATAGCGGTGTAACTCTTAGATCCCTAAACTGCTTCCACAAATCATGGCATCATAAGTTTGTGCAGCCAGCAGTGCAATCTATCTGTTGATTGCCAAAGTGGTGTAACTCGAGTTACTCGTCTGTTCTGGTGCCATGAAAGCGACATGCTACTAATATTGTACATATATTCCACAAAACAACCAGAATGTAAGGCAAGCACTGGCAGCAAACAAACACATTATTATAGAAAGCGATACACAATGCCCAGGACGAAACCGGAACCGGAAAACTGGTATTAAATTATATTGACCTTAGTTGTGGAATGAAAGACAACAACTTTGAAACGCATTGTTCAAAAGTTTATGATTAAGTGTGGTCAATCAAAACTTCCCGAAGCACTCAATCAAGCTTTGTCTCAATTGAAGTATACAGTCAGACTCAATACATATTTGCCCTTCTGACTGATATCGAGTTATCACGAAATCAAAGAAAAATAATCCTCTTCATCTTACTGTGATGTCTGCCGAAGAGTTTCAGCTAAGAAAATATTTAAAGGACCATTGCTAAGAGAAAGCTTGATGAAGAAAACCATCCAGTTCCATGGCTAAGAAAGCACTGGATTAGGTATCGGAAGTCCAATCCATTAACAAACTTTTACAAGGAGAACATGCCTGATCAGCTTCCATTTTTCAAGCTAAACCTAATGAATATGTTAATGATGAAAATGATAGCCGGATGATTTTCGGGGTGCGGGACCGCTGCGTGATAAGACAGAATACTACCTCGAGATCAACGGAGTACCTTTCAAATAAAAGAAAAATATTATTTTTGTTGATTATGCAAGTTCATTCTTGAAATATATCCTAAATCTGTGTAAAGCCAAATGGTGTAAGTTACTTAAGCGCTTATAAATTAATAATAAAGTGGGGATAAGGACAAAAAAAACATCCATGAGCTAAAACAATCAATTTTGAACACATTTGGAGGGAAAAGTATTGTTTGGTAGTATTCTCAAATTTTTAAACTACTATTCTACTAAACGTCTTTATATCTCAAAACAATGTTTAATAGAGTTACATCACTTTGGCTTTAAAAGACTCAATTAAACATAACAAAAAAGGGATATGCACATGCACTTACACATCACTGGAACTCTCTTCATCCCAACTTGATTTATTAATTAATGTTCCACTTTTTAAAGTGTATTTCTCCGATTCTTAAATATTCATACCTCTCCTTATTCTGATAATTCAACTGACATTTGTTGATTTAATGTAGAATTATCACCGATATTAACTTTATTCTAGATTAGCTTTTCATTGGCCATAATTAATCACAATAGACAATTTTAAAGTATATTAACTATTATTAATACATTTATTTATGCACTACATATGCTACTTAAATATAAGCTGTTCTACCTTAAATTAGTTGAATGTCATCTAAATTTATTCACTATTATAAATATTACAGGATGGTAAATGTCAGTACAACAAAGAGACAATAGGAGCTACAGATACAGGATACGTGGATCTTACCTCAGGAGATGAAGATAATCTAAAAGTTGCAGTTGCTACCATTGGACCAATTTCTGTTGCTATTGATGCAAGTCTACGATCATTTCAATGTTATAATTCAGGTACAAACACTATACAGTAATTTGTTAAGTAAAATGTTATCACCTCGCCCATCTACTATTTTTTTCTTATTTGACCGCTTACAAGATAATCTTCTGTTCCATCCAGTATTTTCACAATATTTTCTACGTTGTCTTGAAAACATGCCTTCTGTATTTAGACTGATGAACCACGAAAAAAATCATTTTCAAAGTGAAACTATAAAGATCGTTATGAAAACCTAAATTAATAGAGAAACATTATTTCTAGATCCCAATTCAAGGACCAATGAAGGGAAAAAAATATAATTTGGAATATACAGAAAGAACACACATTTAGACAACTAAATTAAAGCTTCAGGTTTTAATCACAAATTCACAAATAAAACGTTTTCAGTTGTTTGACACATAAATTCGCGAACATACCCATAACAGAAAATTTTTCGAGAAAGAATTTATAGAATGGGAAGTAGAAAAATCTGCATTAGAAGTTAATGCATGGACAGAAAATCATCAAATCGAAGGAAAGGCTAATTTAATAAAACAAATAGAAAATACAAATAGCTCACGGTTTGGGAAGAAATGTATATTAAAAATAATATAAGTGGAAAATTAATGAACTTTGAACTTCTTGGGGGAAAATATTTTATTTCGAGGTTACTCAGAGCCTACCAAAGGAGTAAGCAGGAGACAGCTCTAAAAGACGACTCCAGAACGGGCCTGAAAATAGTAATGATAGAACTGAACAAGATCCTGATACTGGTCTAACATGAAGACGATTATGAAGTTTGGTGATAACATTTTTACTTAAATAAGTAATATATCTTAGCATTAATTCCTAAAAAGTTAATTTTACAGTCATATTAATGTTTCATCAAATGACTGATATGAACAACAGCGTGCATTATTATCTTGTTAAATTCCTCTCGTTCAATTGAAGATATTGAGTTTGAAATTTGGGGATAACATGTATTTTGTTAATGACAAAATTTCCAAACGTTTATGGAATATTTAAATTAAACTCAGGTTGAACCATAAAACATTATTTTAGAAGAGAAATTTCTTTTTCCCTTGTTCAGGCGAACATTTTCCTTAAAATTTCACATTATTTCTCCTAGAGAAAAATCATAATCTACTGTAATTTGAAATCTCTCTACTTAATATAAAATTGCTTGTTTCAGGCATTTACTGTGATCCAGAGTGCTCATCGCAAATGTTAGATCATGGTGTTTTGGTTGTTGGATATGGTACTGATAAGGCAACGAACCAGGATTACTATATTGTTAAAAATTCGTGGGGTGCAATCTGGGGTGATAATGGCTACATAAAAATGTGCAGAAATCAGTACAATAATTGTGGAATAGCAACACAAGCAACTTATCCTCTGGTTTAGATCTACTGGTTAATGAATGTCTTAACAGAATACAATATGCTAAAAGATAAAAATTATATATTATTTTCCATTGTTAAAATATTGTAAACATTTTAGAAATCAATAAAGCAAATTTAAAAAAAAAAATGTAAAACCGTATATTTTGCTAGTCTGTACAACCACATTTTCCGATACAAGTACTCTACAATCTCTACTATCTCAAACGTCGGTAGAAACACGTCAGTAAATATTATCTACACCCAAGTTGTGTATTATTACAGAACTCAAATATAGATTACGTAAACGATATCAATGAGCATTACAAGAACCATAAGAATTCAATAGATTCATCTAAACTTCAAGTAAGCCAAATGCGCTTCTTACGATCATTGTTAGGAGTTAATAGACTGGATCACCAAAGGAACACTACTATCAGAGGAAAACTTGGAGTAGCAAGTTTAAATGAAGATATACAAAGATACCAACAAGAATGGAAAAATCATCTGAGAAGAATGGCAAGAAATAGACTTCCAAAATTGGCATTCCAATATACCCCAACTGGACATAGGGACCAAGGAAGACCAAAACATCGGTGGAAAGATCAAGACCATCTTCGCTAGGTTTACCGTACAGGCCACATGGCCTAAAACGAATTTGTTCATGATGATGATGAGATTCATCTAATCAGCTGCGGTTGGATACACGCATTGAAGAATGAAATGAACTATCGTAGATATATATAATCACAAATAGGAATGAGATGCACAAAGAAATTAAACATAGGCTCAATTCTGGAAATGCATGCTATTATGCATTGCAGAGACATTTGATGTCCCAACTCCTTTCAAAAAACGTTAAGCTGAAAATATAGAAAACTATTATTCTACCAGTTATATTATATGGGTGCGAAACACGGACTCTTACTTTAAGGGAGGAAAGGAGATTACGAGTATTTGAGAATAAAGTTCTTAGAAAAATGTTTGCACCAAAGAGAGATGAACAGATAGGTGAATGAAAAAGACTACATAACAATGAGCTACATGGTCTTTATAGGAAGCCAGATATAATAAGAACAGTTAACTCTCGTAGACTGCGATGGGCAGGACATGTTGCACGTATGGGGAATGAAAGACGTGCACGGAAGCTTCTTGTAGGAAAGCCAGAGGAAAAACGCCCAGTTGGTAGACCAAGAATGAGGTGGGAGAACAACATTAACTATGATTTGAGGGAAGTAGATTATACAGGGAATGATTGGAAAGCATTGGCTCAGGATAGGAATGTATGGAGAGCTTTAACTCTGCCAGGTAAAATAAAGCTATTATTATTATTATTATTATATATATATATATATATATATATATACACACAATATAGCACACACAATACGAGTCGTATAGCAAATATAAGAAGAAATGAGTTAAAAATGTAATTGAGAAATGCATACAATTAAATAACTGTGCTTTCTGAAGAGTTTTGAAATAGCGTTTCATGTAAAATTATAATAGGAAATAACATTATAAGTTATTTTTTAGAGTCTGCGTTCATCGTATTCCTATTGATTCCTTTTGAAACATGTCCTAATATAACTCAATTATTATGAGATGAGATGAATACAGACTCTACTTATTTATTAATATTTCATGCTTCTTATACCATAATTGATACGCCGTAGCGTAGTGGTTAAGGCACTGGCGCTACAAGCCGGAGGGTCGAGGGTTCAAGTCCCGTTGGGGTCAGGATTTTTAAACTGACCCAAACCCTCTGGCGGCACTATGGCCCTGGGGTCTACTCAGCCTCTAACGGAAATGAGTACCGGACGCTTGTTCTGGGGGTAAAGGCGGCCGGCACGCAGGGCTGACAACCCGGCTGACATAAAGTGCCGATTGTCTAGAAAAAGTGGGAGTCTTAACCTCCTACTACCCCAAGGGCCTCCGGGTCTGTTGTGGGATCACTTTATTTTTACTTTACTTATACCATAATTGAAAATGCTAATTGTAATGTTCGTCAATTTTTGTGTAATTAAATTTTATTTTTAAACCTGTTAAAGAAGTACCTTGCCCTAGTTCTGGGGGAATGCCTCAATAATATCAAGTAGGGAAAGTAATTAATAATTTATTTTATATTTTATTATATACTAAATATAAAAATAAAATTATACGAAAAACTTACAAATCAGATGTAGGTCATATTTATACTCATTCCAATCATGAGGAACAATGGAAGCCAAATATAATATTGATAAATTGCTAACAATAACGATATTACTAGTTATATCATAATCAAATTTATCTTTAGTAGTGACGAAACATAAGCTATTACGAATAACTAAGCATTCCTACTTTGAGAATACAGGAAATACCTGTCCAGCATAAGGGCAGAAAGGTAGAGAAATGCATTGTCCAAGGTATTCACTAGCACATTTTCAGAGTCTGAAGCAGCACAATGCTTAATTCGAAAGAATATACAATAGTAACATCACTCAGACCTTATTGTTTGAAAATACGCAAAACCTTCTAAATTCATTCAGAAGGAAGATGATACCACGTTCGGGTAGGTGCATAGGCCGTAATACCGCCACGCGGGCAAACACGTTTTTATTAGGAGAAACTCAGAAGCCTACATTCTGCAATATATGGTACATGATCAACCTAACAAGGAGTGACTTAAGTCCAAATGTTACTGACATCACAATGCATACCATTATAAACGCGGCCTATGTACTCTCTTCAAATTATTAAAAACTTATTAAAATAAATGTAATAAAAATGAAAGTGGAATCTAAGTCTTTAGAACTATGGGAACAAGAGGCCTAGTTTACCTAATGAGAAAACGCAGATCGTAAAAACACAATCATTCACGGAGTCGGGTGATAATTTCGTCTTAAAATATCTAAAAGTGAAGACCGGTAGTCCGTGGTATTAAATACTTATAAATCTTCCTTGTCTGGAATATAAAACTTAGAAAAATGTACATAAAATCAAATATTTTTAGCTTAGCATTTTTGGAGAAAAATGTCAAAATGGCTACTTATAAGGTAACAGTAGCACATTTGGCCTACCAAAGGATGATTTTTTAAAAAATTGTATGATTAACAGTAATCAGTGTGTGTTGGTAACAATGTAAAATATATCAAATTGGATATATAATATTGTGATTTGGTGAAAATAAAATGACTATAAACTCCTGGTGCGACAGGCCTAGAGGACCCTTAGCCTACCAGCCGGCTGCTGGCCTCACATCCACATGTGTCAATCACAGAGGTAGATGATCATCAGCCAGTGTTGGGGTGACATGTGGTCAGCATGTCGAGTCCCCCAGCCGTTATAGCTGGTTTCCTCAACCTGGAGCCGCTACTTATTGTAGCTACCCAAATGCCTCACGATGCTGGGTGGGCACCGGTCCCATACTGGCCGAAATACCATGAGAAATTTTCTTCCCCCATGGAGACTCGAACCAGCGCAAGTCCCGTAGCTCTGCGCCAAGGCTTCCTGCCTTAACCGCTCGGCTACGGCGCGGGACTTAATTGACTATAGAAACCATAATAATAAACAATTGGTTTGATAAAAAGTTTAGTTTTGAGCATATTGGGTAAAATATAAAACCAATATGCCCTACTCAACTTCTTGCAGTAACACATTTAAGATAGTGAAAAGTAATGAAATTTGATTAACAATATTAATTAAATTTATGTATGTATTAATGCAAATAAATCCAATTGCAATTATTTGACGAATATACTAATTTTAGGTAATTTAAATAAAACAAACGTAAAAAAATCCTAAAATCCTAATAAGGGTCGTATGACAAAATTTTTCACAAAACGTATTCAACAATTTTAATGGTTTACTGAGAGGATAAGCCTAAGGTGTTAGTAAACTAAATAATAAAATTAAGCAATTTTCTATCAGTAATTGTGATAAATATTGTATGGTAGGCAGCACACGACTGTGTCGTAGTTATCTAAAGACTCCACTATTTCATAATCCATGTGGCTTTTGGCTCCATCAAAATTCAGTACAAAACGGCCAGGATATATATGATGATCACAATAATGTGAACAGTAAACGAATTTCATTGTTGTCATTGATCCCTTTTTAGCACGCAGCACATGGAGCCTGTAGTCAGATTATCGCCAAACTCTGGTTCCATGCATTTATATTTAACTAAGATCATAGAAGGATTAGATGCTACTCTCTGCAATTGGATAAGTCACAGAAGTTATATTTTCATCAGGTTAATTGCCAATGCATGCACCCTTTTCGGAGGATATTCATTGTTCTTTGTGCAAATTCAATCTGCAACATTTTTCATCCATATTTGATTCTCTTTTAGGGTTTCCGAAAAATATTATATTCTTAAAAACATTTGTATGTTTTTAAGCATGGTCCTCAACAAGAACTTTCTTCAATTTTTGGACCAATGCCAAGTTTAGATTTTGAGATTTTCTTATAGATAGTACAGGATTAGCGTTTAAAAACTTCCTTACCAATTTACAATTTTCGATGTTCTTAACATTAGAAAAGTGATGAGTAACATTGTTTTCCTTACTAAACTTGTGTACACACAGCACTGATAGTTAACGTGTACCCCACTTCTGCCAGGTATGCTGCTGGTTTGAATTGGTTATGGTTACGATAATGGTTACTTTCGGGATTTATGTTTTACAAAATATTCTATTACATCCCTCAAAGTCTATATTTTGAAGGATATCAATTTCTATTCACATAATTTAACACATTAGTTAGTTGTTATTGTAACATTTTTGTTCGCAATCAGTTTTTGTTCTCTTTAACTGTGAAAATGAGCGCTCTCCAATACAATGTAACAAATAAGCAAAGGAATCTTCTTGCGGAAACTTCAACATTTGTAAACTATCTTCTAATGTGTCACACTTTACTAGGTTATATAAGGTTGAGATACTTAAATCCGCTGATTGCTTTGTTATGTTATATTTCTTCCTGTCATGTGATAAACCTAGAGGTCTTAATCCAACGTTTGAAAGGTCTGGACAAAGTTATCGTGCCTGGTGGCTGGTAATTTAATATTTGACGTAATGTTCTTGTTCTGCTCATTCTTCTTACATGAGATTTCCAGTTGTTTCTGCATTTTTGTACTTGTTCCATGACTCATTCTGTTTGTAATTCTTTGAAAATCTCATTATTCCTTTTATGGTCTGTTATTGAGTAGCCTGTAGTACGTCTCATAAATTTCATTTCTGCCGCAGTTGGTCTTTGTTCATCTACAACTGCAAATTATACAGGCCTCACTGTCTTAACATAATATGGGTCTGGCCAGTGTTCTATACATTCTAGTTCGTGTATGTCGCTGTACTGTGTTTGTCTTGAAAATGTTATTTATAATTCTTGTTACTCTGTTAAATTTTATAATTTTTTGACTAAAATATTTTCCACTTCGTATGTAACTTGGTATCCGAGATAGTTAAATGTGTTAGTTTGTTCTAATATTTTATTTTATTTCATTAAAACTTTTACTGCGCACTGGGCCTTTTCCTAGGAAAACCATGAATATAGATATTTCTGTTGAGATTTCCATGTAGTCGTTTATTGCAATTTGGTGAAAAGAGTGGACTGAAAGTTGTAGGTCATCTTCTAAATTCGCTATAAACAAAATGTCATCTGCAAATAATAGGATGTCTAAATCATATAATCTATTAAGTGGTATACTGCCATGTGGTTGTAGTCTCCGTTATGTTATTTAAATATATATATATTTTTTTTATATTATTTGAACATATTTGATATCCATTTAAAATTTCCTATATTAAAAAGAAAAGTATTATTTCCTTTTTCATAACTCTACTATAGTTTAAAATAAATAGTAAAGATGTTATGTAAAAAAAAATCCACAAACTTCAAGGACGGTTACAGATAAAAATATGGAGTTGAATAGTGATAATATAATGAAATAATCTAGGACGAAATTTTAATATTGCACATCTGCCACTTTTTATACGAGAATAGAAATAAAACACATTAGCACGGAAAGCTAAAGGATCGGGGTTCTATTCCCGGTTCAGGCAAAAATGTTACTCTTTACCATTGATTTACAATAATTTAATTGTGTTCACTAATTTACTTATTTCTATCATAGTAATAGCTTTAGCTTCTCAATATTAATTTAATAAATAATGCTATAGCGGTGTGGAACTCCTTCATGTCTTCTTCAGGTAGTGAAGTGTATTTGTGAATGATGATTCATTGCAATTGAATGTAGGACCAGTAGAGTAAGGTAAAGGAAGGATTTCTGCTGGGATGGGAATGAAGCCTGGATTAGCCCAGTGGTCTGAGCATTAGCACGGAAAGCTAAAGGTTCGGGGTTCGATTCCAGGTTCAGGCAAAACATTTTCTCTTTACCATTGATTTACTTTGTAAAAATTGAGTACACAGATATTCATACCAGTCCATATATTGTAGGAGTATCCTAAATGTCAATATATGGAACATTTGCCCAACTAACTTAAAAACGAAATTGCTTTAAAAACGGAGAGGGCAACTGAATTTCTATGAAAAAATATAAGTTACCCTTGATAATTATTCTGATGAAAATAAGTTCAACAATTCAGGCATATTCAGGAAAAATAATAAATTATGTATCTGAGTATTAAAGATATACATCCCACATATCTACGAGTATATGCAGTATATAGGCCTTGGATCTAAAATATCTAATTAACAAAATAAAGGAAACTTACATAGAGAGGAATTTCATGAGTTATTCAAATTCTTTAATTTCATAAATGAGTCATTAGCAGTAATAAAGAATTTGAATAAAACGTAATGAAACAGTTAAATTTATAATTAGGTCACACGTTTTACAAAAAGGGAAAGTGTATAAATTCCATACCTAGTTTAACAAAACCTTAAATACTGCCAGTGTTGTAATAATGTAATTGACAAGAATTTGGACTTACACAAAATTGTGTAGAAACAGACACAGTGTGCAAACTGTACACCAAATACAATAGTAAAGAATGTTCATCGAGGTAGTGTAAAAGCATTAATTGTTTACTCACACATTCTGTCAATAGCACACAATATACTATAGGCCTATCCAAAGTCTAAGAAGAAATCAGAAAAATGCAAGATCCGAATATGTCATTCCACCAATAAATAAATATAGTGTGAGTCTGAGTGAACGTAGATTGGACATTAGGTAATTGTCAGTCTGTCTAACATCTCTTGGTTATACATGCTGTGAGAACTCGAATGAAATTTAGGCAAGGTATAAAATACGTAACAGCACTCACTACTTACACTTATCAGAGAAAAAAGGTGCTGAATTTGCTGGCCACCTTACGTCATACATATCTACAATGGTGTAGTCCAATATTAAGCCTTAGCCGCTCCTTTGTTAGGAGTTACTAGACCAAGCACTTGCAATCAATGAAGTAGTAGTAGTAGTAGTAGTAGTAGTAGTAGTAGTAGTAGTAGTAGTAGTAGTTAGAAGTAGTAGTAGTAGTAGTAGTTAGTAGTATTAGTAGTAGTTATATGGTACCGACCTTTTTCAGGTCTTGACCCATTCATTTTGTGCTTGTAGTTAGGTTCAGCTGCAATTTAGATTTTTGCTAATGAGAGTGCTCCTCTCTCAGCTTTTTCTTGTTGAATAAGATGTCTTTTAATGTCTTCATTAATTTTGCTGGAGTTGGGCTTAAGCATAGCAGTCTTAAAATTTCTTCCTTGAACTTTTCTTCTTTGTCGTTTATTTTCTTGAAGTTACTTAAGAGTTTATATAGGATAAAGTAGATTGGAGGATATGAGGGTTCTGTAGGATGGTGGTCAGGAGCAGAAGGATTTGTTGGAGTAAATTCTCAGGTTTAGGATCATTGGACAATAATGGAGGAAAGTTATTTTCAGTATTTTCTGGTTTTATAGTTGCAGTTTCTGTTTTTCTTGGTGTTGTAGATTGTTTTCTTTCTTGGCGTGTTTGTTGTCTCATTTTCAGATATTTCTGAAAGATGAGGCATTTCCGACGACTTACAGCATGTTCCTGGTTGCATTTTGTGCACCTAGTTGTTGTCTGAGTACACTCAGATAACTTATGATCGCCAAAGCACCGTACACATTTTGTCGCTCTAAAGCAGAACACCGCTATGTGGCCGAAGTCCTGACAATTGAAGCACTGAGGGCCTCAAGTTAATTTAGTTACGCCTACTTACTAATAGATGACATGAATGACATGCAGTCATCATAGTGACCCAATGAGTCGTCTAGAAGGAAATATAGGTTTTACTAGAATGATGAAGTTAGTAAATTTGGCTTACAGGTTTTATGTATCAAGGCTTAAAGAACTTTAGAAGTTGAAAATATTCACACTTGGGATCCACGGCTTAAAGTCCTGCCGGGAAGACTTCTTCTTAGGATTTTTCCATCCTACCAAAAATCCATCGACACCGGCCTAGTTTGAACCCATGACTCTCGGTACCAGAAGCAAAGAGATAACTACTAGTCCACCGTGGCCAACTATACCATACTGAATATATCAGTCATATGAATCAGTTCTTCCACTAATGGACCTAATTTGTTTTACAGGCTGAAATAAGTGAGCCACTGAAATTATGTAGTGTGTTGAGTAATTTCATTGAATTGTATGCTAATGATCTTTTTATTTCTGACAGCTGCATTAAACATCTGAAAGATTTTATAGCATAACATTCTAAAATAGGACTCATTTCATCAAGTTCTTCCACTCTAAGAGCGAGAAGGTTTTGCAGGCTTTTATTTTATTCACTGAACCTATTGTACAGAACCAATTCTCTAAATCTAATATTGAATTTTTAAACGGAAGTTGCCTGTTAGGATGTATGTCTAAATTATCGTTTATTTTTTCCATATGAATCCTTAGTGAAGTCTGTTAAAAATTATTTGCCAACATTTGCGTCCAATCTTCCATACCAATTCTAATTTATTAATTTTTTTTTCAATGTACTCATAACACATAATGAGTATACAACCATATAATCAAAAATACATACATTCAGCAAAGGTCTAATCTCAAATTGAGTCAGTCTAACATGTCGCTGATAAATCATGATTTCTTCCAACCATGTCACAATAAAAAACCAACAGATTGATGGGTAACTAATGTTCATTTAGCCTCACTCTATTACAGGGAAATTGCGTATGTACTCATGGAAGAACAAGAAATTTCCAACAATCATACTCATCTCTCAGACGAATAGAAGAAAACAATCATTTTGGAACATTTTTATTAGAAAATTTCAATGTAATGACACCAGGCCTAAAACAAATCAAATAAAATCTAAACAACTAATAATAGCAACAAATGGGAAAATATAACAACTACGTGTTCCAGCAAATTGACAACATAGGTAATTCAGAATAGTACATAGTGACACAAGAGATATAGAGGCAATACCATGATGATCAGAGGAATAAACTGGAGAGGACAGCCTAACAAACTTTCAAATTTGTCTGAAAAATTAAACAAACAATGAATTAATAATATAATTCACGAGTGACCAGACCATCTAAGGTATGAAATTGAATTACCAAAGCAAGATTTTCTACAATTGTTCAATCACCAATATGCTTCATAAAATGACATGAGACTCATTCAATGGTTTTCAAGGAGGATTTCAAATAAAATCTTTAGAATATAATTACTATACAGGGTGTATCAAAAAGGATGGCGCAAACTTACATGGTTGAAAGTACACGATAATAGAAGCAACAATGTCCCAATAAACATGGGTCCGCAAACGAGCCGTTTGCGAGATAATTGCGAATGTATGGTTTACAAGCCGCCACTGACGTCATTGTTTGAAAACATCTTACGGTTTACTCCTTGAGCACTTGAAGCCGTCCTATGTTCTTTTTGTTTACAAAACTGAACATTGCAGAAAAGTGGAGTTGTAATCAAACCACACATGCAGAACGTACAGGACGGATACAGTACACAGTCCCAAAAGGTATCAGTCTCCTCTGAGGAGTGACAACTTTGCAGTGTTGTAGTTATAATGGAACCTTGCAGTAACGAAGAGTATGCGGATATGCATTTCATGTATGGTAGGGCTAATGGCAATGCACGGGAGGCTGCACGCTTGTACAAGAAACATATCCTGATCTAAGCACCCCGAAAGTCGTACATTTACAAGGGTCCATCAGCGCCTGAGAGAAAATGAGGGTTTTGCACATGGCAGAGCAGTAGGTAGGCCTGCTCGCATTACGCCTGAGGTTGAGAATATGGAGTTGGAAGCAGTACAGCTCTCTCCAGAAACCTCGACGAGAAGAATTGCCACACAAGTTCCTGTACTAAGCCACAGTAGTGTATGGAGAATTTTACAGCGCAATTTACTGTACCCTTACCACCTCTAACGAGTTTAATGTCTCAATGATGCGGACTTTGTTCCTAGAGTGATGTTTTGTCAGTGGATGCAACAACAGACTATAGTCAACCCTCGTTTCGCATGTAACATTTTATTTACAGACGAAACAGGATTCACACGCGATGGTGTTTTTAATTATCATAATACACATTTTTGGTGTGAAATAAACCCACATGCTCTTCATGAGTCACCACATCAGCACCCTTTCTCACTAAATGTGTGGTTTGGGGTACTAGGTGATCATCTCATTGGGCCACACATTCTTCCATGAAAATATAATGGACGGAGGTACCTTAGGTTTCTGCGGCGTCATCTTCCAGGATTGCTTGAGGGTGCTCCCCTTCAGCAACGTTGGAGTTTGTGGTACATGCATGATGGAGCTCCGGCATATTTTGCTGCTGCTGTGAGACGGCATCTAACGCGCAGATGCAGCCAAAGATGGATAGGTCGAGGTGGATGTCTACCTTGTCCTCCAAATCTAAATCCTTTGGATTTTTGGGTCTGGAGTCACCTCAAAAGCGAAGTGTACAGCACACCCGTTAACACGGTTGAAGAACTGGAGCAGAGAGTTGTACATGCTTGTCAAGAATTCAGAAATGATCTAGGGGTTTTCGAAAGAATTCGACATTCATTGCAGAGACGATCACAGTATTGCTTTCAGATGAGGAAGACATTTCGAACACCTCCTTTAACAGGTAACCCGTAAGTGAAGTGAACTGTGAAATGTGAACTAAATGAGATGAAAAAATAATAGTAACGTCTAAATTCAAATTAATGTGTGCTAACTAGAACGATGTTTACAATGAAGTCAGTGGCGGCTTGTAACCATACATTCGTAATTATCTCGCCTCGTTTGCGGATCCATGTTCACTGGAACATTGTTGTTTCTATTATCAACCATGTAAGTTTGCGCCATCCTTTTTGATACACCCTGTATATTTAATTGAAATAAAGATAATACTGGAAACAAGACTATGACCAAATACCAATTCAATGGTTTATTTCAGAAACAACATACAAGCAACATACGTAAGTCAGTAAATAGTAACTTTTCAGGAATTGCAGAAAACGTTCTTATAGAAAAATGTTTGTCATGGACATAGCGATAAGAACCTTGTAAGTTCTATCGCATTTAAGAAGGATTTTCCATATTTTAAAATATAAATATAAATTTTTAGATAATTATTCAAATCTATTAAAAATGTTTGACTTATATTGTTTCTGAATTAAATGCACACTTTCACTAAATATATATTTGTTTTTAAATTTTTGTGATAAAAGAGATACAGAAAACTTGGAAATGAATACCTTCAATATTTGACAGAAGAACAGTAATAAGTCTACACAATAATAAAAAAATAGCCACATTCTGAAAACCGATTCAATCAGTAAAAACATTTTGTAAATTACATAAATCACACATTGGTCAACTACGCAATTTAACATAGAAGCTAGTAACTTCTTCCTCTTCAGCGATATAAGCCTACTTTATTAGATCGTAAATGTCATCACTCTTTTATTCTATATTGGAATATGTCCTTCAGGATACGCTGATGTGGGAGGTATAATTACTCGATCATTACTAATGATACGAAATGTATAATATCAATAGAATTCCATGCGATGACTGCACCATTATTAATGATACAGTGGCTAAATTGCATACGCTGGCTAATTTTAATTTCTTTCTTTCTGCTGTCTTTCTCCTCTTCCGATGTCTTTTGAGAAGTCACATTTTTTTTCTAACATTTGGCCACCAACGTTTATACTTCACTAGCTAATACCCGGCGTGCGCTACTATGCCTAAATAAATGAAAATGAATGTGCTTTTATGAATAAGTAATACTAAAAATAATTACAAATTTGTATTTTTAGATATCCCGTTCTGATTATCTGGCGTTGCCCGGGAATCTACTTATCCCGATCTTCTTGACATAAATGAGCTAAAATACGAAAATTAATGTGTTTTATGTTTAGTTAAATATGTGGTAGAAAACATGCATACCGTAACTATTTTTAGATACCCTGTGCTGTTTACCCGGCGTTGTCCGGGAATACACTCATCCCGATCGTCTTGGCATAAATTACCTGAAAGACGAAAATTAATATACTTCTTATGACTAGTTCAATAAGTACAATGAAAAATAATTATAAATCTATATCGTAATTATTTTTAGATTCCCCGTGTTGATTACCCGGTGTTGCCCAGGATCTACTTATCTCGATCTTCTTCGCATAATCGAGCTAAAAGACAAAATTCGTTATTGTGAGTTATCCGTAAAAGAATACCCTCCATGTGCTGCTATGCTTCCACAAGAATCTGCGCACTTGTCTCGATCTTCTTGGCATGAATCAAAGACAAAAATGGCTATTGTGAGTTATCCGTAAGAGATAAACGAATGCAGTCGCTGACTTTTTTGTAAAGCGTTTTGAGATATTCAATTCTGTGTACATTAATGTTGTGTATATGTTATGGTTTAGGCAGCGTAAGCCATTTATGCATCCAAAGAGCACATTTTTCACGTTCTCCACTATAAAGGGCTATTTCTATAGTTGTAGAAGATGGGTGTCACAACTCTCTTATAGCCTATGTTCATCCCGGGAATTTCCTGAACATTTTGCAAACCGCCTCATCACAATCAGATTAACGGCATGGCCGCGCAATAAAGTACGAACAAAAACAAACAAACGAACATTCATTTTTATATATTAGATTATGTCAGAAGAATGTGGGAAAAAATGTCAAAATGCTTACTTTTAAGGTAACTGTAGCACATTTGGCCTATCTACGGATGGTTCTTTTTAATGTTTATGATTTACAGCAATTACTGCGTGCTGGTTACAATCTAAAGTATATCAAATCGGATGCATAATATTATGATTTGGTGAAAATAAAATGACTACGCAAGCCATAAAAATAACTAATTTGACAAAAATCTTAGTTTTCAGCGTATTGGGTACACTACGTACCCCAATTCAGACATAGATTAGAAACATAACATAAACATGAACATCCGCATACCTACTTCCAGTGTACAAGAAAATATTACAGGTCCCGAAGTGTGTATTTAAGAACTTGTAGTATATTTTCACAGACAAAAGGTATGAGATACTCAATGCTTTTAAATTTCACAGGCAAATCTTTAACATCAATACGGAAATTAAAACAAAATTACTCAAACAGATAAAATTTAATTTAAATCACAAGTTTTACCAAAACGAATATACATATATATTCATAAGTAGGTTGTTAGCACCTGATAATATATTTCCAGTGATGTAATGATATAAATGTCAAGAAAAGGACATTATTTAAGAAAGGCATTCGTCAAAACAGATTGGCAAAGAAAATTTCATCAAGTCAGTTTAAGTGAGTTAATTGTTCACTATCAAATGCTGAAAATATTAAACATGCTTAGTTAACATATTGGTCTAATGTATTCGAACGTAAAACCAGAGACATTGAGTTCAGATACCAGGATGGGTAAAACATTCTCTCTTCAAACTTGAATGCATAATAAAGCTGAATGCAGTCAGAAGATAATACATAAACTAATATCCACATTCTGCCGAGCTGAAGCTGTATTATATAGAAATGCTACTTACACGCAGGTATTCGTGGAAGAACAGGAAGTTTCCAAATCATACGCTCACTTCTCATATGAATGGACAGAACTATCAGTTTGGAACACATTCACAAATAATACAAATGAATAAGACATCTACCAGCAAATACAAAATTGTGGGTAATGATACAAGTCCCTATATAATGAAAATATTATCCAAATAATACTACCTCATAGTATCAAATAGACAATCATCACAGTTATATTTTCTAGTAGATTAAACAACACAGGCAGTTCAAAAAACACACTAACAAAAAAATTGAGAGATTACCATTATAGTGAGAGGAATTTACTAAAGAATATCAGGAAACAAACACTACTTCAAATTTAATGATGATTCTAAATGGAACTAACACTATTTGGCAATCAATATCACGTTAGTGAAAAGGATGTTTTATGCCTATCCTATAAATACTCGTATTATTCCAGTTGAGGAATAAATTTGCCTTCAATTATGCAACACTGAAATATCCAAATGTTTTTAAAAATAATAATAGTACACGGAATCAATATTATAATTCAGGAGGAAATAAACCAACCTACAAAGAATTCTTTCATTTTATGCCGGTGGAATTGAATTAGATTTCAACAATGTGGGATAGACAGATTTTTGCTACGCGGAGAAAAATGCATTCAGCATGATGATGATAATAGCTAAACGGAAAAGAATAACACTAAGTGTATTTTCCTATATTGTCCCGATTCACCTGAGCTTAACCTATATATTATTTGAACATAGTTTGAGATGTATTTAAAATTTATTATATTAAAAACTAATACTTAATTTCAATAGTTTAAAACAAATAGTTCAGAGGTTATTACACAAAAAGTTCCCTTATCTTCAAGGACGGTTACAGATAGAAATGTAGTGTTGAGTAAAGATAATATGATGAAATAATCAAGGATGAATTTTCAATATTACATCAGCCATTTTAATACAAGAATAGAAAACCAACACATTGTTAAAAATGAATACACAGATATTCATATCGGTCCTTATATATTGTAGCAGCAGTCTACATGTCATTATATGGAACATTCAGCCAATGTAATTTTAAAAAATGTGAAAACGGAGATAAGAACTGAATTTGTAAGAAACAATTAGTAGTTACATTTGGTAATTATTCTCATATAAAAAAGTTCAACAATTCAAAACAATAATAATTTATTTTTTAATAATAAATATATCCCATATATCAGTATACAGTATACAGGATACAGGAATTCTTGGAACGATTGATCCTGATCAAAATAAAGCAAATTTACATACAGACGAAAATTATACACTATTCAAAATTCTTCAATTTCATAAATGAGTAATTAACGGTCATGAAGAATTTGCATAAAACTTGAAGAAACAGTTAAAATTACATTTAGAATACAAGTGTTAAAAAATGTATTTATAAATTTTATAAGTAGTTTAATAAAACCTTATATATAGCAAAGTCCTGGACGAAAACCAGCCAACAGAACAAGCCGGATTCCGCTCAGGCTTTAGTACAACAGACCATCTCCAAGCAATTAACCAAATAATAGAAAAGACAGTCGAATACCACCATACATTATATCTAGCATTCGTCGACTACAACAAGGCATTCGACTCAGTAGAACATTCAAGTGTCCTCCAGGCATTACACACACAAGGAATCGAACACAAGTACATCCGCGTTCTGGATAAGATCTACAGCCAAAGCTATGCCAAGGTGAAGACAGAAATTGTGGGACAACCATTCAGTCTCAAAAGAGGAGTACGACAAGGCGACCCAATTTCTCCTAAACTTTTTACATGCGTGCTTGAAGACATATTTCGAAAACTAAACTGGAACAAGAAATACGGAGTAAATATAAACGGGAGCAGGCTATCCAACTTAAGATTTGCTGAGACGTGGTATTGTTCACCAGATCCCCTAAACAACTCCAATCAATGCTACAAGAGCTCTCAGAAACTAGCAAAATTGCAGGCCTTTCGATGAACAAAAGCAAGACACAAATTATGTCTAATTGTCCGGAAAACCCAATCAAAGTCGATGGAATGGATCTTCAATATGTAAGCGAGTACATATACTTAGGACAACTACTCTCCTTCCATCAGAAAGTAGAGAAGGAAATAAGCAGAAGAATAGCTCTCGCCTGGAAGGCGTTCTGGTCACTGAAATTTATACTGCTGGACAAGTCACTCAACCGGAAACTCAAAATGGAAACACTACAAACCTGTGTTCTTCCAACACTGTTATATGGCTGCCAAACTTGGAAACTTACTGCCAAACTGAAGTACGCACTCCAAGTATGCCAAAGGAAAATGGAGAGGAAAATCTTAGGCATAACTCTGAAGGACAGAATCTCGAATACAACACTTCAAGCGATATCCTCAACAACTGATCCCGCACAACAAGCCATCAGGAAAAAATGGAAGTGGGGAGGCCACGTCGCAAGAATACAGGACGACAGGTGGACAATAAAAACAACCCATGTGGGACCCGTACACAGGCAAGAGAGACAGCGCGGAAGACCAAGACGACGATGGGCTGACATCTTCAAAGAACGAGCAGGGGCGCAATGGTCCAGAGTCGCCAGATGCAGGAAAAGATGGAGAACGATGGAGAGCCAACTGTGTATTAACTAATCACAGAACAGACAGTGTATACAAACCAAGTGCTACATCCAAGTCAACTTCTCACCACGGAGTAGCTCACCGGGTGACACTCTCAAATAGAGCTTAACCCCTGTACAGGGAGGTCTTTGCCCTAAAGGGACATATCAGGCTTTATTTATTTATTTATTTATTTATTTATTTATTTATATATAGCCAGTGTTGAAATAACATATTTGACAAAACTTCTGGCATATACAAATATTGCAGATATTAGACATCATCTGTAAACTGTGCAGCAAATAGAATAGTATTTTTTTTACAAATGCCCCAGGTTGTATGTCGACATTCCTGGTGTCCTCTCCTGGCATGCCGTACTTGTATTCCACTTCTGTAGTTGGGGCGCCTGGAAGGCGGAGTTACGTTGCCCGGATGATATGATGAGTGATGATGATGATAGTGGTGAATATGAATGACGATTGCGATGGCCATATGATTTCCCGGACCGTTTGGTTCTTAATGTTTTCCTGACATTTGTCTTATATGTGAAGAAAGACCCCGATAAAATCCTCACCCAGAAAAAACTGTCCTGACCTGGAATTGAACTCCGGCCCGCTGCGTGACAAGGCAGCACGCTACCTCGAGACCACAGCGGTGGGCATAGTAAAAATGTTCATAAAGTTAGTTTATTGCATTAATTGTTCACTCTCACATTTTCAATAGCAAACAATATAATATAGGCCTATACAAAGTCTGAGAAGAAATAAGAAAGAAAATGCAAGCTCTGAAAATCTCACTCCACCAAGAAAAGGATATACAATGAGTCAGATAGAATGTCGGTGGGACATTAGTTGACTGTCAGTCTATGTGAGAACTCGTGTTCATACATGATGTGAGCAGTCGTATAAATTTCTGGCAAGATATAAAATAACAGTAATAATTACTTAACCGTATCATAGGAGATGGTATTGAATTTGCTGGCCATCTTGTGTTATACATATCTACAATGGTGTTAACGTTAGCCGCTCCTTTGTTAGGAGTTACTAGACCAAGTTAATTTAGTTACGCTCATTTGCTCATAGGTGTAATGGACGCTATGGAGTCACCATAGCGACCCAATGAGGCAACTAGCCGGTAATAGGCCTATAGGTTTACTAGGATAACGAGGACGGTAAGTTTTGCTTAGAGGCAATTTATTCGGGCTTAAGTGTCTTTTAGGAGCAGAAAATATTGAGACTTGGGATCCACGACTTAAAGTCTAACCGGGAAGATTTGTTCTTAGGATTTTGCCATCCAAATAAAAATCCATCGACCCCGGCCTTGTTCGAACCTGTGACCATTGGGACAAGAGACAAGGAGGGAACCACTAGTCCACCGTGGCCAACTATACCATATTAAAAATATCATTCATATGAATCAGTTCTTCTACACGAATCGATCTAATTTGTTTCTACGGGCTGTAATCAGTGAGACACTGGCATTATGTAGTGCTTTGAGTAATATTATTTATTTGTGTGCTAATGATCTTTATATTTCTGTCAGCTGCATTAAAAATCTCAAAGATATTCTACGAGTACATTCTAAGACAGGACCTATTTCATCACGTTTTTCCACTCTAAGTGCGAGAGGATTTTGTTCTTATTCACTGAACTTTTTGTACTTAACCTATTCATTAAATGTAATATTGCATTTTTAGATGGAAACTGCTTGTTACGAAGATTATTTATAATTTTTATTAACTTTTTTCCACATGAAATCTTAGTGTGGCTGTTAAAAATGATCGCCTAAATTTCCGTCCAATTATTCCCAACCAATCCTTATTTTTTCAAAAATGTTTTTCAATAAACACACTATCGCATAATGAGTATACAACCATATAATCAATAATACACACATTCAACTGATAAATTCATGATATCTTCCGACTACGTCACAATAAATAAACAGACTGGCGAGTAAATAATATATTTCACTGTCTAACAGAAAACATCTTCTGAATTCATTACCAAATTATATTAATTATTAATAGGACACTATAAATTCAGAATCATAAACATATCAGAAAAACTACACAAAATCTTTAATATCCAGAATCCAAAGATAAAGTAGCTTTTAATAATAACAAGAGCATACACATATATTGTTATTTCCTCCAAACGTAGGCTGTTTAGTGCAGAAACAACATCAGTCACCGACTTATGTGGTACCTGATAAAATTACATTTTCACGACTTCCCACAACGTTCAACAGTATTCTTACTTGTGTCAATTCTGTTCAAAAAATAAATGTGAGTTCACATAAGGTGATTTCGCCATTATCACAAATTTGCCTAAAAAAGTTACTTATGTTGTTTCTTAAATAAACCATTCAATTGAAAACTCAAATCTAATATATAAAATTGAATGTATGTTTGTTTGTTTGTTCGTACTTCATGCGCGGCCATACCGTTGATCCGATTGTGATGGGGCTTTTGGCAAAATCTTCAGGAGATTCCCGGGATGAACATAGGCTATAAGAGAATTGTGATACTCAACTCCTACACCCTTAAAAATCGCCGTTTGTAGTGGAAAACGTTAAAAAAGTAGCTCTTTGGACGCTAAATGGCTTACGATGCCTAAACCATAACAAATACACAAAATTAACATACACAGAATTGAATACCTGAACAAGCTCTACAATAAAGTCCAGGACAGCATATGTTTATCTCTTATGAATAACTGACAATAACCATTTTACTTTTACATTGATGCCAAGAAGTTCGAGATAAGTACTATATTCCTGTGCTAGTATAGCAGCACATGACGGATAATTCTTTTACGGTTAACTCACAATAACGAATTTTGTCTTTTAGCTCATTTATGCCAAGAAGATCGGGATAAGTATATTCCCGGTCAACGCCCGGTAATAAGCACGGGAAGTCTTAAAATAATTATGATATAGATTTATAATTATTTTTCATTTTACTTATTCAACTAATCACAAGAAGTACTTTAATTTTTGACATCCAGCTCACTTATGCCAAGAAGATAGGAATGAGTAGATTCCCGTACAACGGCGGATAAACAGCACGGGATATCTAAAAATAATTACGATATAAATGTTTGCTATTGCTTATTTAACTAAACATAAAACTCATTAATTTTCGTATTTTAGCTCATGAATGTCAAGAAGATCCGGATAAGTGGATTCCTGAGCAACGCCGGGTAATCAGCAACAGGGTTTCTAAAAACATAATACTATAATTATTTTTCCTTATACTTATTTAACCAAACATAAAAGCACATTAATTTACATTTATTTAAGCGTAGAACCGCACGCCGGGTATTAGGCAGTCAAATACAGTATATATAAATCAATGATTGTTTCTTTGTTTGTTGGTTTGTTTTTTCGTATTCGATGCGGGGCCATACCGTTGATCCAATTTTCATGGTTTTTTTGCACATGTTTCAAAACATTCCCGGGATGAACATAGGCTATAAGAGAGTTGTGATATTCAACACCTTCATCCCAAAAAATCACCCTTTGTATTAAAAAACGTGAAATAAAGTCCCCATTTTGACGCTTAAATGGCTTACACTGTCTAAACTATAACAAATACACCAAATTGATGTACACAGAATTCAATATCTCGAGAAACTCCACAAAAAAGTCCGCGACAGCATATGTTTATCTTTTATGGATATCTCTCAATAAACATTTTTGTCTTTCAAAAAACGTTAAACTGAAAATATATAAAACTATTATTCTACCAGTTATATTATATGGGTGCGAATCATGGACTCCTTACTTTAAGAGAGGAAAGGAGATTACGAGTATTTGAGAAAAAGGTACTTAGGAAAATTTTTGGACCAAAGATAGATGAACAGACAGGTGAATGGAGAAGACTACATAACAATGAACTACATGGTCTTTATAGGAAGCCAGATATAACAAGAACAGTTAAGTCTCGTAGACTGCGATGGGCAGGACATGTTGCGCGTATGGGGAATGAAAGACTTGCATGGAAGCTTCTTGTAGGAAAGCCAGAGGGAAAACGCCCAGTTGGTAGACAAAGAATGAGGTGGGAGAATAACATTAACAATGATTTGAGGGAAGTAGATTATACAGGGAATGATTGGAAAGCATTAGCTCAGGATAGGGATGTATGGAGAGCTTATGTCCGTGCGGCCATGAACCTACGGGTTCGATAGTGCCAGTGAGTAAGTAAGTAAGTATTGTAGGCTGGACTTAGCATTTATGAACTAAGTATTCTATTAATGGGTGGAACTTCTTTTATTAAACTAATACGTATTAAATAAATAAATATACAACTATAATTATGACGCTATATTATCTTTCATTACATAAATTTATAGCACTATTATTCAAACGTGGTACTGCACACAAAATTAAATTCATATCGGTAGCTAAATAGTGTCATAGAGTTCACGATGGCAGGAATACTACTTAATATAGTATAAAATGGGCGTAGATTACGTGACTGGAATTACATTTTATGGGATGTATTTTGCGGAAATACAAATAAATAACAAAAACGTTATTGTCGAAGGATTTGAGGTCGGGCTGTCATACTTATTTAATATTTTGGTAATTTGTTTAACGATTTATGCTACTCGAACGTCGGATACTAGTAATCTAAATCCTTGTTGTCTTGTTTACTTTTATACTATGCACAAAATTTGAACTTTAATCGAAACGTCGCAATTCGAGTAATATTGTATACGTAGTTCACTCGTAATTATCTATAAATATGCCACCCTCAGTGCTCTTTAACTATTTAAGACGATTTAAACCAAATACAGGATATTTATTACCAATGCGCTACATCCAGAAACACAGTTTTAGCACATATGATAAACATTTCTCCATAGTATTTCAAGATGGAGGACGAAGTGCTGAATAGGAGACATAAAACAAGACTAAAACGTCCCTATTCAGCATCCATTATGGAATATAAGTTCTAAAGGATGTTATTAGATATCTAGTTAAAGACGCAAAGAAAAGTAAAATCTACAACAACAATACTACATGTGTTTTCACATATTCAATAATTTTATGATAAGATGGATACAACAATCTACGGGGTTGTTGCAAAAGGAGTAAACAACTCAAACGATCTATAAAATAAATCATATTTATGTTAATTGGTATTAACTCAATATTTTCAACAAATTAACTTGAAATTCAATAGCATTATAAGCAGAAAAATAAAAATATGAAGAAAATGTTTAAAGTTAATGACAAATGAGGATAATTCTGAAATGACTGGAAATCTGGAAACACTAATTACAAAAAGGAATAAGATGCAAAAAACATTTTTTTGCGCGATAGTGCGTTTTGTCGTACTTACAGCAATGGCGACCATGAATGAAAGTTCAACTTCCTACATTATGGGATTATGAACCTAAATAACTATACTGTAATATTACATTTACACCCACGTGCGGGAAGTAAATCACTATCCGCTATGTATACTCTGTACAATGTACATAGAAAGAATTTCCAAAAGGTAGTGTTAATATACGTTACACGAAACAAATCACTGCTTTTTAAATGGACTGAGCTTTATTTGAAACAACATAAAACAATAAATACGAACTTGCAGCAATATAATTAATAATTGGTGGCAAGGTCTCCTGTTGTGTCAACTAATAAACATTGCCCACACTGTTCACGTTATTCAATTGTTTATAATGAACGCAAATATTTCCATCAATGATAATATTTTACTATTATTTATTATTTTGAAAACGTAATCGCGCAAAAAATAATATAGAACGCACATCTGTGAAGTGTTTAAAGAATCTCGGAAATTAAAAAAATCGCAATTGCTCGGTTTTTAAAAAATTCTCGATTGTGTAAAAACCACTTCCCAACCTCGCATCATAATATACTAAAACGTAGGCGCAATTTGGCAAATGCATGCTGTTTAGCATTACACAGTTTCTTGTTTCCCCAATCATACACAAAAACATTATACCGGAAGTCTATATAACTGTTATTCTTCCAGTTATATTATATGTATGCGAAACATAGACCCCTATTTTAAAAGAGTAAAATCTAATACTAGTATTTGAGACTAAATTTGTTAGTAAAAAAATTACGACCGAAGAGAGGGGGAACGGAAAAGAAAATGGGGAATACTACATAACAATGAACAACAATATTTTAATAGGAAACCAGATATAATAAGTTCACTTAAGTTTTGAAGGATATATGAAAAAATGGAGAATCAAACTGGGAATATCAGAGGGAGAGCGCCCAGTAGATGACAAGACTGAAATGGAAGAGTAACATTACCATGAATTGAGCGAAGCAGATAATACAGGGGATGAATGGAAAACATTAGTTCAGGATAGGGATACATGGAGAGATAATGTCTTCGAGGTTTGAACAGTGCGAATACGTGAGTTAGTTAGTTATAGTTATTTAACAATAATTTTATCAGCTATGGTCATTAGAGTTACAATTCAATGCTGGGATCAAAAACTAACAATTTTTTTCAGAGGACTCTTATTTCTATTATGAGTTTCTTTTTGTGAGTCATAAAGCTAAAAACAGGATCCACAGTGTTTACGTCCCTTCCAATTTAAGCCAAACTCAGGATTTCTACACTCAGAAAACATACATCAACCCAGCCATATTTTAATCCACAAATTAATGTGGGCATGTACATTTGGTGTCACTAAAAATCCATATTAGAAAATCAGAATAAAAATTATGTATTATCGAATCTGTGTTTCAAATAAAGTAGATTATCATAAAATTTTATGATAACTAATCATGAACTTTGAGCATCACATGTTATGCTTTATTAGATTGAGAAAAAATCAAACTTAATGAAGAAATATTTGTATTAGAAAAGATGAGTAAATATATAATTATAGATAATTGTTTACACCACCACAAAGAACAATAGTTGGATTTTGTATATAAACGTCTTCTAGGGACCTTCTGTTCAGTCTAGTGATCAGAAGATATTCGGTGAGTATACCTGCATTTAATTCACTTATGTTAAATTAGTGTTTGCTCTTGTCTTGTTGGCTATATAATATGTAAACTTAACTTTTTCATCTAATTGGAATCAATATATAGATGAAAATATGTTCAAGTATCTGTTATTCAATATATTTCCTTTTAATATGAAATTTTATTCTGGCAAAGACACTTAATTTAAAGTTTAAATATAAATTGGAATCTGTACTAGTCATCACATATAATATTTAAAAACAATAAAATTTGTTTCCCAGCATTGACACTCAATAATTAACAGTGTATATAAGAGAACATTTTACGTTTAGATTGGAGTTTCTCTGATAGTTTCCTGGTCCCTTTTTTTTAGATAGGGACATATGTGTTAGAAATTAAATGATTATGAGATTTTTGTGTTTCCTACGTATTTCTTTATGTTACTTTTTATTTTAATTAATGAATAGTAGGAATTTTTACAACTCACCTCATAATGATTGTAGACTTATTGGAAACTAGAATTCTGATATCTACAATTATGAGGTAAGTCGTTAAAATTCTAACTGTTTATTAATTTAAATAAACCTCATAGTGTCGCTTACTTTAAATATTACACAAAAAAATTAATGTGTTTCAGGAGAGAAGTCAAGATTTTCTAGTTAAAAAGATACATAAAATATAACACTGTGAGTATACAATGCAACCATTCACTAAAAAACTTGTTTTATTTATTAGAAATCCACATGTAATATCACGATTTATTACATATTCTTGACATAGCAACAATTAAAAATTTTTTTGAATTTATATCTGAAGCATACCAATCAATTCTACATTAAAATTTGTTATATAAAAGACTATTCATTATTAACACGTTCTTTTAATTATAATACAAAAGCATGTTAGTTTTGCTCTGATGAGTTTAATTGTAATCTAGATAAGTGATCCAGGTCACCAGGAACTTGCATTATTCAGAATTATCTGCAAATACATTTATTAATTCTCAATTGGATTATTTTATAAATACTTTCAAATCTGTTATTATTTTTCTTCTTAAGCTCAGATTGTACCCTGCAATTTTAGGTACTGACTAACGAATACACTCGTATATATTTATAATATCTAATTTCTTTACAGAACATAAAACATGAAGTGTGTTATTCCACTGTTGATGTTAGTAACTGCCTGTTACTGTGCCTCCTTTGAAGAAGTTTTAAAAGATGAGTGGACACTATTTAAGGTAATAATTCATTTTGTAACATGCTATCTATATCTGAGTAATTATCTCGCTGGACCATCGAATCTCGAAGATAATTGTTATAAATTTTTCTTATATCTTATATTTTTTTATATACTAACAACTTATTTCTTCCAATCATTAAATATATAATTTGGCTCCATCCAATCAATATGTTATCTATAGATATTAAAATTGGATACCTTCTGAGGTTTAATATAACCTAAACTTAATAGCTTAAATACACAGTCTGAATATATTTTAAGAAAAGACAAAAGTTATGGCATTTCAATAACAACACTGGTAAGATTAAAAATAGTCTTTAATGATAAACAAATAGATTAAACAAAATATTTTAATTATTTTATGACTTAAGTCGCTCATATGTTAATATAATGGTTTTGAAAAAAATATATTCAAATTTCAAAAATTAATACAGACATTTTAGAGAAACTTCTTCAGGGAGTTAAGGACTGATGCTGTTGAAGTTTTACAAAAGATTGCCAAACCTACATTGGTATATGCCTCAGAGGTTTGGAAATTAACTGAACAATAATAGGGGAATGGAAGCAGCAAATATGAAACTACTGAGACAGCTGGAAGGATATACACTATTAGATCATAAACAAAATAATCATATTAAACAGGAATTCAACATTCAAACATAGTAGACTTAACTCACAGTTATATAAATAGATGACAAACATGTGCAGAGAATATCATCAACCCAATTTCAAGAATTTTACAAAAATACAGATCCATACGATGACGGGCGGCCAAAATGACAATTCTGTGAATACTTCTTGATTTTTGTCAACTATTGGTAAAGAACAGATAGTATAAACTATATTGTTTATGACGATGACGAAATAAATAAATGTATACTAATTAATATGTATTTAAATGCAATACTAACAATTTTTCTACTTATTGTTTTCAGCTTAAGTATGGAAAACATTACAAAAATATGGTTGAAGAAAAATTCCGCATGAGAGTCTTTCTAGAAACCAAAGAGAAAGTAGCAAAACACAATGCTGAATATGAACTTGGATTGCACACATACACACTCGGGATTAATAGATTTGCAGATCAGGTTAGTAATAGAAAAAAATATCGATGTTAAAATATGTAAGTTTACCTAGAATTAGTATAAAAGTATCATATCCATCTCAGCAAATCCAACTGACTCAGTTAATGCTATTCTCATAAAAATACCATAATATTACCTTCACGGGAAATCTGTCATAACAGTGATAGAGTTATTAATACTTATTTGTTAATTCTATCCATGCTAAATGTTCTTATATACCAGTACAGAAATGTGGGTACTGTCATTTTGCTCTCCTGATTTATGACACAAAAAATATTTTCCGAAAAATATATCTATCAAATTAGAATATTTATCATAAATAATGCCAGGAGTGATTTCCAATTTATCTAGAGAATTTGGAAATCAAGAGTGGCATTTGTTAGGACTACTTAACGAATAAAATTAAGCTGTTCACTCACAAATAATTATTTAACTATAGTTATTTTTAAATATTTATATATTTAATGTAAACGGCGAAGTTTGAAAACAAATGAGAAACGATTGGTACACTTCATTTCCTTCCTTTGTTCATCACTGCAACCAGATCATAATATTATTTATTGCCAAAGGATCGCAATGTTGTAAGAATGCACCCTAGTGGAGAAGTTTATAACCAACGTTATAGGTACTAATTAATTTGATGTCCTATGATGTAAATATGTCAATTATATTTTTCTGCAACGTCATTTCCTGGAACATAATTCGTTTATGAAAGTGCAAACAGTGTTTTCTTTTTTTTGTGGTATAATCAATTGTTACAAATGTTTTTATATTATCTATCGCATGGGCTTTCTGCTGACATCCATGCACTATATATATATATATATATGTTATAAATATATATATATATATGTTATAATTACATATATAAGAAAAATAAGTGTTTGAATTGGATTCGCCTGGTAGTGTAATGGATATCACGCTGAGGTACAGACTCAGAGATCCGGGTTCGAATCCCGTCCAGGCATTTATTTTTCTTATCATACCATATATATGTTACAAAGGAGGTGCTTTCTTTATTATGATAAACTTTAGTTGGTAAATTTTAGGCGAAAAACGAATGTGATTGATTGTAAATAAAAAAATATTGAAATTTGATTGGTCATCGACTTCTATTTGGGGCATGAGTTGAATAGTCATAAATAATACATCATTTTGTGTTTCAAATCAAGCCAATAGGTGTTACTATTAATTCTTTTTGGAATCTCAAATTTAAGTAAAATAATTTAATATCATAATTTTTTGAATGGTCATTAAAATAACCTTATATTCAATATCAGTAGCTAAAATAATATTTTTTCTAAATAATGTATTCTTATGTGAAACCACAATAGGAACATATTGTTTGAGGTATGGTATTAAAATATGGCTAATGAAAGTGTTTGTTTCTTTGTTTAATAATGCTCATCACTTCACAACGACACATGAGTCATTTTGCTCTCTTTGTAAAACACATATTTGTAAAAATGTTGCATGTATCAAATGTTTAGTCTAATAAAGTCCTGTTACTACTACTACTACTACTACTACTACTATTTCTACTACTACTACTACTACTACTACTACTACTACTACTACTACTACTACTACTACTACTACTATATTGCTTCTCCATTATTTCCAAGGTACTGTTGATTTTAGTTGAAAGATACAGATTTTGAGGGTAGTCGTGATTCATATGATCTTGTAAAACGCACAAAAAGGTGGGAAATATATCGGTGAGATTCGTAGCAAATGCTTTCATCAGCCACTTATGACCCAAGGACAGACTTAGATTTGTAACAGCATATTTTTTCTGATTGCTCAGGAATTTCAAACAATTGTGGGTTTTGCAAATTCCATCTTTTACTTCCTAAAAATTCTTTAAACAACTGAACAATAGAATTTTAAACTATGGAGTGGTGAATCTCTTAGATATTAGGAATAAAAATTGATGAAATTTTCTGTGTAATCCACGTCTGTTTTCTCGAGGTAGTATGCATTTTCACACAGGAGGCCCAGGTTCGTTACCTGATCGAGACAAGATTGTGGGTGATTTTTTCAGGGTTTTACCTCACCTGTAAGACAAATGTCATCATAATCATCATGATTCACATTCCTTTATATTACGTTTAGTATTAAGGATTCTCCTGTAGCACCACTATCATTATAATCATCCATCATATCGGGGTAGCGTTACCCCTCCTACCAGGCGCCCCAACCACGGAATTGATCTACAATTAAGCCTACGTCAGGAGGGAAAACTAGAAATGTTGAAATGACAACCTGGGGCATAGGATAAAAAAAATGTAAATATAAAATATATCTGTTATAATCATTGTAGAGGATAACTTATATTGACAAAATATATAATGTACCTTACACTAAAATGTCGTGGAGGTTTAGAGAGTTTAAGATGTCATTATTTGCAGCTTCGTCAAGAGGTTTCTGGAAAGATGAATGGCTTACGCATTACGAAGGCAGAATCAAAAAAAGGTGGATCAACATTCATAATTCCAGAAAACGTGGTTATCCCTGATGAAGTGGATTGGAGACAGAAAGGTGCTGTTACTCCTGTCAAGAATCAAGGACAGTGTGGATCTTGCTGGGCCTTCAGTACAGTAAGTATCTCATCGTTATCATGGGCTTGATGTGTAAATATTGTACGATCTACACACATGATCTATCCGAGTTATTTTTTTTTTGTCTTTGCTATTCATTTGATGTGAAAGAAACGAATATATAGTGATAAAAATGTTTTCGTAGCTTTCAATCTCTAAACGATCAGGAATTAGTACTTTAAAAATGAATTTAAATGTGATAAGCTACCTTTTTCTTAAAGGAGTAGAACATAGTTGTCATTAACTCAGGTGATATTTTATTTGAACTGATAATACAATGTATAAGGTCGTTTGTTTTGTTGCTAATGCTCAGGCATATTTGGGTTCTCTCATATATTTTCTTACTTCCTAGTATCATGAAGAATGATGTGGAATTTTTTTTATAAATTTGGGATCAGATGTCACCATGAACAAAATATGTGGATAGCCAGCAAAATGTGACCAACTAGGGCAAATCATTGTTTCCATTTACTGGTGTTCTATTCCTCAATTTTCTATTTAATTGCCTTGGTTAAAAATTTTGATACTATCACATTCCTTATAAGCTTAATCATTGTTGAAAGTTTACTTCATTTTTATATACAACTAGCTAATATCAGGCATGCACTGTTTAAATTTTGAAGGTTAATTAAATTATATGGCATAAAGTGCAAGGAAATAAACAAGGTGTTTGTTAAATCAATGTTTAACTTTGAATAATAGTTAGGATCCCACTTCTAATTTTCGGATTTTCCTGGTTCTTTAATAATATCTACTTCGGTTTATTTTAATAGGACATACGAAGTTTGGTTATAAAGCAGGGAACGTTGCAACCACAAGGACTAATTTAAAACTCCTGGAGTTTTGCCGTGTTAGACAGAACATGATCCGCCGGTGTTATCTTTGTTTTCATGTCAATGGAGTCATTTTTGAACCTCTAACGTAATTTAAGTAATTTAAGTATAAAATGTAAAAGTGTTTTTGGTTTAATTATTTTGCCGCTAGAAGAATCTTCCTCTACCGGTTTAAATAATCCTCATAGGAAAAAAAATGATATTAGTCAAAAATAATTGTTTTGGTGCCCCCTATAACCTCCAAGAGTTTGTCGGTTTAAATAATGTTCACCCTGTATATATAAATGTTCCCATGTACATAATTGTATTCTTAGATTTTATTTATTTTTAAAAACTTTTAAATCGTATACCGGTATAAATTAATCGTTTTATTTATTTGGTATGGTTCTCTAAAAAATAACGCGTATATCTAAGTTATTTAGAGATACAGCAACGTTCTTAAGTAAAACCATTTGATATAATACCCGGCGTGCGCTGCTATACCTAAATAAACGAAAGTTAATTTGTTTTATGTTTAGTCGAATAAGGAAAAAGGCAAAAACAATTATCAATTTATATCGCAGTTTTTTTAAGATACCCCGCGCTATTTACCCGGCAATGCCCAGGATTCTACTTATGTCAATCATCTTGGCACAAATGAGCTAAAAGACACAATTCGTCATTGTGAGTTATCCGTAAAAGTATACCCGCCTTGCGCTGCTATGTTAGCCCGGAAATCTACTTATCCTCATCATCTAGGCATCAATGAAAGAACAAATCAGTAATTGTGTTCCGTAAGTTATAAAAATATGCTTTTGCGGACTTTTCAGTACATGTTTTTGATATATTCAAATCTGTCTACTTTTAATGTAGTGTATTTGTTATGATTTAGAGAGAGTTAGCCATTTAAGCGCCCAGAAAAACTACTCTTTCCCACGTTTTTCACTGCATGGGTGATTTTCAAGTATCAAGGAGTTGAATATTACAACTCACTTATAAGTGTCCCGTGAAACTCCTGAATATTTTGCTATAAGCTCCTTCACAAACGGATGGGCGGTATCACAGCGCATAAAATAAGAACAATCAAGCAAACAAACATTGATTTTTGTACTTTAGATTTTCACAACAATAAATTATAGACAGGTCTCTATATTTTGTCTGAAATCATTAACAAGCATACCATTAGAAAATGGCACATTCCTTATATATAAACAAAAGCAAATAATGTTAATCTTCATTATAATAGAGTATCAACTCAACATAATTAAGTTAACACTTTCCTTAAAAATAACTGGTTTAAGAACTAAGTTGAAACACTATTGACATTCAAAAGTAATTGCTATATACAATGAATTTAAAATACATACACATATATCCAATAGGCACTATACTGGAACACTGGAACATGGACACGAAACTAGATGAAAAAGGTATTGAATAACATTTCAATGTATTTACATTCTAATAATAAAGTTTCTGATATTTACAGAAATTAATATACCTATGCAATTTAATTATTACTCATTTTCAGACAGGATCTCTTGAAGGGCAACATTACAGAAAAACCGGAAATCTAACATCTCTGAGCGAACAGAATTTAGTTGACTGCAGTATTTCTTTTGGTAACAATGGTTGTAGCGGTGGAGATATGGAAGACGCTTTTCGGTACATCGAACAAAATGGAGGAATTGACACAGAAGCGTCCTACCCTTATACGGCAATGGTAAGTTAATTCTTTGATATAAAATAATTGACAGTTAATCAGCCATCAGTAATGTAAAGTACAATTTTATTTTAATATCTATTTACTAATGACAATAATTTAGGCCCACAAAAAATAAATATATGAAATGTTCAAAAGAAATTGCATAAATAGAGAACATTTACTTTTGAAGACAACGAAATTATACTTCAGATAGAGGTGGGAAATACCTTTTCTACGATTTAGATAAACTGAGTGTTAGATATTGAAGTTCGAATGAAAGATGATGAATTTTTGAAACTGATAATAAAACAAAAATGGTTTCAATGAAGGAAAATGTTTTTAAAATCGAATTAAAATTAATAGCTGCATACAAATGTGTAATAATATATTCTTGTACTACAAACTAATACCTTATTAAAATTGTCGAGTTATTATTCTTGAAATTCATTTATAAAGTACATTAGTAGGTTATTATTCCACACCTCATAACTTCCTCTGTCTAATAGAATATGCTTTGTAAGTCATTTTCCGCATTCTCAACTAAAACCGATTATTGAGATTGTGTGCGACGTGTTTTATAGCTTCTCCCTCTGTAGATAGGCAGCCAAATTTCATGATCAAATTCACAAATGCCCATAATAATATTTGGTTGAAATAAGGACTCCAGTTGTAAGAGTTCTCTTGTCGAATTTATTATTTGAAGAATTAAAAGAAATATGTATACAATTTATCAGATTATTATTACAAGACAGATTTAAAGATCAATTGGGAATGTATCCCACTGTACATCACCTATGTGAAAACTACAAAAAGGTATATTTTTCAATTAGAGGGAGAAATTGTATAGCATACAAATGGACTTTTCAATTAATAAAGATTGAACTTTTTAGAATGTGTCTGAATGGCATGAATAGGAAGGTGCGAGTAGGCAAATTATGTATTAAAATTCAGTGATGCTTTATTTCCTTTTTATTCAATTTTATACCAGAGCATGCAATCAAAACTTCACAGGAAAACAATATGATCAACGCTGTCATATTAATAAGCTGTTGATATATGATAATGATGATGTATTATTAATAAGCATTAAGTGGAGATAATGAGAGTCAAATACACACACACACACACATTCCATACAGTATATTAAGAAATTAGGCATGGAAGTAAACATCAAGAAACTAAAAACAAATATACCAGACATTGAAATATATAAATAGACAGATAATAACAAACCAGGTACATTTCAAAACTTAGAAACAATATTTTCAATGGGGAAGAACACTTAGAAAATTATTAAATTTAGTCTCTATTAATTGAGCCTTTTAAAGCCAAAGTGGAGTTACTCCACTTTTTAAAAAACCTGCGTTAGTGCTAGAAAAGAATTGTGGATATGTAAAACTACCTGCAAGAATAGCGGTGTAACTCTTAGATCCCCAAACTGCTCCGCAAATGGCATCATAGATTTATGCAGCCAATCTATCTGTTGATTGCCAAAGTGGTGTAACTCGAGTTACTCTTTTGTTCTGGTGTCATGAAAGCGACATGCTACTAATTGTACATATTTTCCACAAACACACAGATTGTAGAGCACTGGCACCAAAACACATTATTATAAAGCGATACATGCACAGGACGAAACCGGAACAGGAAAATGGTATTAAATTTATTGAACTTAGTTTTGAATGAAGACAACAACTTTGAAACCATTGGTCAAAAGTTTATGATTAGTGGTCATTCCAACCTTCCGAACGATTCAAGCATTGGCTCAATTGAATTGTACAGTAAAACTCAATAGATATATGCCCTTCTGACTGATTTCGAGGTATCACGAAATCAACGAAAAATAATCCTCTCCATCTTACTGTGATGTCTGCCGAAGAGTTTTAGCTAAGAAAATATTTAAAGGATCATTGCTAAGAGAAAGCTTGATTAAGAAAACCATCCAGTTTCATGGCTAAGAAAGCACTGGATTAGGTATCGGAAATACAATCCATTGACAAATTTTACAAGGAGAAAATGCCTGATCAGCTTCCATTTTTCAAGCTAAACCTAATGAATATGTTAATGATGATAATGATAGCCGGATGATGTTCTGGGAGCGTTTGGGGCTTAAAGTTTTCAGACATTTGTTTTACAGATGAGCAAAAACCCCGAAAAATAGCATCACCAGAAAAAACTTGTCTCCACCTGGGATCGAACTCGGGACCGCTGCGTGATAAGGCAGCATACTACCTCGAGATCACAACGGAGAACCTTTTAAATAAAAGAAAACTATTATTTGTGTTGATTACGCAAGTTCATTCTTGAAACATACCCTCAATCTGTGTAAAGCCAAGTGGTTTAAGTTACTTAATTGCTTATACATTACTTATAAAGTGGGGATAAGGACAAAAAATCCATGAGCTAAAACAATCAATTTTGAACACATTTGGAGGGAAAATTATTGTTTGGTAGTATTCTGGAATTTTTAAAATAATATTCTACTAAACGTCTTTCTATCTCAAAACAATGTTTAATGGAGTTACATTACTTTGGCTTTAAAAGACTCAGTTAAACATAAAAAAACGGATATTCACATGCACTTACACATCACTGGAACTCTTTTCATCCCAACTTGATTTATTAATTAATTTTCAACTTTTTAAAGTGCATTTTTCCGACTCTGAAGTACTCATACCTCTCCTTATTCTGAAAATTCAACTGACATTTGTTGATTTAAAGTAGAATTATCATCGATATTAACTTTATTCTAGATTAGCTTTTCATTGGCCATAATTAATCACAATAGACAATTTTATAGTATATTACTTACTTACTTACTTACTTACTTACTCACTGGCACTATCGAACTCGCAGGTTCATGGCCGCGCGGACATAAGCTCTCCATACATCCCTATCCTGAGCTAATGCTTTCCAATCATTCCCTGTATAATCTACTTCCCTCAAATCATAGTTAATGTTGTTCTCCCACCTCATTCTTGGTCTACCAACTGGGCGTTTTCCTTCTGGCTTTCCTACAAGAAGTTTCCATGCACGTCTTTCATTCCCCATACGCGCAACATGTCCTACCCATCGTAGTCTACGAGACTTAACTGCTCATATTACATCTGGCTTCCTATAAAGACCATGCAGTTCACTGTTATGTAGTCTTCTTCATTCACCTGTCTGTTCATCTCTCTTTGGTCCAAAAATTTGCCTAAGTACTTTATTCTCAAATACTCGCAATCTCCTTTCCTCCCTTAAAGTAAGAGTCCATGTTTCGCACCCATATAATATAACTGGTAGAATAATAGTTTTATATATTTTCAGCTTAACGTTTTTTGAAAGGAGTTGGGACATCAAAAGTCTCTGTAATGCATAGTAGCACGCATTTCCAGAATTGAGCCTATGTTTAATTTCTTTGTGCATCTCATTCCTATTTGTGATTATTGTTCCTAGGTATTTGAATTCACCCACTTCCTCAAAATTTCCCTCATTTGTCCTTAGCTGTCCATTTCCATTATATACTGAATTTCTACGTGTGACCATATATTTAGTTTTATTGATATTTACTTCCAGTCCCAATTTCTTAGTGTTACTCAATAGTGTGTGCGTGTTGGCCTTTAGTATCTCCTCGCTATTTTAAAGTATATTAACTATTATTAATTTATTTATTTATGCACTAGTTATGCTACTTAAATATAAGCTGTTCTACCTTAAATTACTTAAATGTCATCTAAATATACTCACTATTATAAATATTACAGGATGGTAAATGTCATTACAACAAAGAAACAATAGGAGCTACAGATACAGGATACGTAGATCTTACATCAGGAGATGAAGAGAATCTAAAAGTTGCAGTTGCTACCATTGGACCAATTTCTGTTGCTATTGATGCAAGTCAACCATCATTTCAAAATTATTATTCAGGTACAAACACTATACAGTAATGTTTTAAGTAAAATGTTATCGCCTCGCCCATGTACTACTTTTTCTTCTTTGATCGCTTACAAGATAATCTTCGGTTCCATCCAGTATTTTCACAATATTTTCTACGTTGTCTTCAAAACATGCCTTCTGTAGGTAGACTGATGAACATCGAAAAAAATAATTTTCAAAGTCAAACTATAAACATCGTTGTGGAAACTTAAATTAATAGAGAAACATCATTTCTAGATCCCAATTGAAGGACCAATGAAGGGAAAAAATAGAATTTGGAATATACAGAAAGTACACACATATAGACAACTAAATTAAAGCTTCAGGTTTTAATCACAAATTCACAAAGATAATTTTTCAGTAGCTTGACACATCGATTCGCGAACATACCCATAACAGAACATTTTTCGAGAAAGAATGTATAGAATGGGAAGTAGAAAAATCTGCATTAGAATTCAGTGCTGGACAAAAACACATCAAATCGAAGGAAAGGCTAAATTTAATAAAACAAATAGAAAAATACAAATAGCTCACGATTTGGGAAGACATGTTTATTAAAAATAATATAAGTGAAAAATTTATGAACTTTGAAATTCCTGGGAAAAATATTTTATTTCGATGTTAATCAGTTTACCAAAGGAGTAAGCAGGATACAGCTCTAGAAGACGACTTCAGAACGGTCCTGAAAATAGTGATGATAGAACTGAACAAGATCCTGAAACTGGTCTAACATGAAGACGATTATGAAGTTAGGTGATAAAAAGTTTACATAAATAAGTAATATCTGTTAGTATTAATTCCTAAAAAGTTAATTTTACAGTCATATTAATGTTTCATCAGATGACTGATATGAACAACAGCGTGCATTATTCACTTGTTAAATTCCTCTCGGTCAGGTGAAGTAAATGGGTTTGAAATTTGGAGAGAAGATGTATTTTTTAAGTGACAAAAACTCAAACTTTCATGTAAGGCGTAAATTTGGCTGGACAATAAAACAATTTTTCGAGAGAATCTCCTTTTCCCCCTGTTCAGGCAAATTGTTTTCTTAAAAATTCACATTATGACCTCTAAAGCGAATTCAGAATCTGCTATATTTTGAACTCTCTGTACATAATATAAAATGTTTGTTTCAGGCATTTACTGTGACCCAAGTTGCCAGTCCGATATTAATAATTTGGACCATGGTGTTTTGGTTGTTGGATATGGTACTGATAAGGCAACGAACCAGGATTACTATATTGTTAAAAATTCGTGGGGTGCAGACTGGGGTGATAATGGCTACTTAAAAATGTGCAGAAATCAGAACAATAATTGTGGAATAGCAACAGATGCAAGTTATCCTCTGGTTTAGATCTACTGGAAGTTGAATGTCATAACAGTATACAATATGTTAAAAGATAAAAATTATATATCATTTTCCATTGTCAAAATATTGTAAACACTTTAGAATTCAATAAAGAAAATATTTTAAAAAATGTAAAACCGTAATTTTTGCTAGTCTCTACATCCACATTTTGCATCATGAATACTCTACGATCTCTATTACCTCAAACGTCGGTAGAAACACGTCAGTATATATTATCTACACCCAAGTAATTTATTAGCTATTACAGAACTCCAATATAGTTTATGTAAAAAATATCAATTAGCTTTACAAGAAGCATAAGTACCCAATAGATTCATGTCATCATCTGCGATTGGATACACGCAATGAAGAATGAAATGTACAATCGTAGATGTAGATATATATATATATATATATATATATATATATATATATATATATCAAAGACTCTCACCGGGAAGACTTGTTCTTAGAATTTTCCCATCCAAATAAAAATCCATCGACCCCGGTCTTGTTCGATCCTGTGACCATCGGGACAATAGACAAGGAGGGAATTACTAGTCCACCGTGGCCAACTATACCATATTGATAATATCATTCATATGAATCAGTTCTTCTACACGAATCGATCTAATTTGTTTCTACAGGCTGTAATCAGTGAGACACTGGAATTAAGTAGTGCTTTGAGTAATATTATTTATTTGTATGCTAATGATCTTTATATTTCTGTCAGCTGCATTAAACATCTCAAAGATATTCTAGAAGTACATTCTAAGACAGGACCTATTTCATCACGTTTTTTCCACTCTAAGTGCGTGAGGATATTGTTGTTATTCACTGAACTTTTTGTACTGAACCTATTCATTAAATGTAATGTTGCATTTTTAGATGGAAACTGCTTGTTACGAAGATTATTTATAATTTTTATTGATTTTTTTCTACGTGAAATCTTAGTGTGGCTGTTAAAAATGTTCGCCTAAATTTCCGTCCAATTATTCCCAACCAATCCTTATTTTTTTCAAAAATGTTTTTCAATGAACACACTATCGCATAATGAGTATACAACCATATAATCAATAATACACACATTCAACTGATAAATTCATGATATCTTCCGACTACGTCACAATAAATAAACAGACTGGCGAGTAAATAATATATTTCACTGTCTAACAGAAAACATCTTCAGAATTAATTACCAAATTATATTAATTACTAAATAGGGCACTATAAATTCAGAATCATAAACATATCAGAAAAACTACACAAAATCTTTAATATCCAGAATCCAAAGATAAAGTAGTTTTTAATAATAACAAAAGCATACACATAGATTGTTATTTCCTCCAAACGTAGGCTGTTTAGTGCAGAAACAACATCAGTCACTGACTTACGTGCTACCTGATTAAATGACATTTTCACAAGTTCCCACAATATTCAACAATATCCTTACTTGTATTGTTTCTGTTCAAAAAAATAAATGTCGAGTTCACATAAGGCGATTTCGCCATTATCACAAATTTGCCTAAAAAGTTACTTATGTTGTTCCTTAAATAAACCATTCAACTGAAAACTCGAATTTAATATATAAAATTGAATGTTTGTTTGTTTGTTTTTTCATACTTTATACGATTGTGATGGGGCTTTCTGCAAAATGTTCAGGAGATTCCCCGGATGAACATGGGCTATAAGAGGTTTGTGATACTCGAACTCCTACACCCTTACAAATCGCCGTTTGTAGTGGAAAACGTGAAAAAAGTAGCTCTTTGAACGACTAAGTGGCTTACGATGCCTAAACCAAAACAAATACACAAAATTAATATACACAGAATTGAATATATCAAAACGCTCTACAAAAACGCCCTGGACAGCATGTTTTTCTCTTATGGATAACTCACAATAACTATTTTCGTCTTTCATAGATGCCAAGAAGATCGTGACTAGTACATAGATTCCTATGCTAGCATAGCAGCACATGACGGATATTCTTTTACGGATAACTCATAATAACTAATTTTGTCTTTTAGCTCATTTATGCCAAGAAGATCGGGATAAGTATATTCCCGGGCAACACCGGTTAATCAGCACCGGGAATCTTAAAATAATTACGATATACATTTATAATTACGAATATTTTACATTTCACTTATTCAACTAATCATAAGAAGTACTTTAATTTTTGTCTTTCAGCTCATTTAAGCCGAGAAGATCGGAATGAGTGGATTCCCGGACAACGCCCGATAAACAGCACGGTATCTAAAAATAATTACGATATACAAGTTTCCTTTCACTTATTTAACTAAACATAAAACATATTAATTTACGTATTTCAGCTCATTTATGTCAAGAAGATCCGGATAAGTAGATTCCCGAGCAACGTCGTGTAATCAGAAACAGGGTATCTAAAAATATAAAATTATAATTATTTTTCCTTATACTTATTCAACTAAACATGAAATCACATTAATTTACATTTATTTAGGCGTAGCAGCGCACGCCGGGTATTAGCCAGTCAAATACAGTATAAAAAAATCAACGATTGTTTCTTTGTTTGTTGGTTGTTTTTTTGTATTCTATGCGGGGCCATACCGTTGATCTGATTTTGAGGGTTTTGCTTGCACAATTTTCAGGAGATTCTCGGGATGAACATAGAATATAAGAGAGTTGTGATATTCAACACCTTCATCCCTAAAAGTCAAACTTTGTAGTGAAAAACGTGAAACAAAATCCCCATTTTGACGCTTAAATGGCTTACGCTGCCTAAACCATAACAAATACACCTAACTAATATACACAGAATTCAATATCTCAAAAAAACTCAACAAAAAAGTCCGCGACAGCATATTTTTATCTTTTATGGATAACTCACAAAAACCATTTTTGTCTTTCATTGATACCAAGATGATCGGTGTAAGTAGATTCCCGGGCAAGCGTGCTCTGCCATACCGTTCATCCGATTTACATGGGGCTTTTTGAAAAATGTTCGGTAGTTTCCGGGAATGAATATAGGCTATACGAGAGTTGTAATACGCAACACCTTCACCCATAAAAATCAACCTTTGTAGTGAAAAACGTGAAACAAAATCCCTATTTTGACGCTTAAATGGCTTACGCTGCCTAAACCATAACAAATACGCAGAATTGAACGTCTCAAAGAAAAACTCCACAAAAAGGTCCGCGACATCATATGTTTATCTTCTGCGGATAACTCACAGTAACCATTCTTGTCTTTCATTGATGACAAGAAGATCGGGATAACCAGATTCCCGGGCAAGTATAACAGCGCACGACTGGTGGTAAAAACACATTAACATTTATTAAGGAGTAGCAGCGCACGCCGGGTATTTGCTAGTCTAATATATGGAAATGAATGTTTGATTGTTCGTATTTTATGCTCTGCCATACCGTTGATCCGATTGTTATGCGGCTTCTTGCAAAATGTTCAGGAGATACCCTGGATGAACATAGGTTATAAGAGAGTTGTGATATGCAGCTCCTACACCTTCAAAAACGACACAAATATGCCTAATAGCAAGAGTAAGGTTGATATCGTTCTCACTGCGGTCCGCCATATTTTAGTACCTTTTTTGGACGCTTAACCCTTAAATTGGCAATGTATCGTACAAGATACAACATTTGGCTTAATTTATTTAATATTTTAAATAAATCAGTAGAAAATGAACGAATAGAAATAACTTAAACGTGTGTCGAAGTACACAATATACCTAATAATAACGATAATAGTTGATTTCGTTTTCACTGGTGCCCGCCTCATTTAAATAGTTTTTTTTTGGACGCTTAACCCTTAAATTGGCAATGTATCCTACAGGATACAACAATTGGTTTAATTTATTTAATATTTTTAATCAATCAGAGGAAAATAAACGAATAGAACTAATGTAAACCTGTGTCGAATTACACACTATGCCTAATAATAACAGTTATGGTTGATTTCGTTTTCACTGAGGGCCCACCACATTGAAATAACTGACATAAGATATCAGTGTCTTGTTAATTTAAGGGTTAAATGACCTGACCTGACTTATACTATACTGACCTATACTGAACCAATCTGACCGAACATGACCTATACTGTCCGAACCAAACGTAACGTCACATAACCTGAACCTAAATTGTACATAACCTTAAATCTAGCTTTAACCTGAATTATCCTAACCGAATCTAAACCGAACGTAAACCTAACCTAAACCAAACCAAAATCGAACCATAACTGAACCTACACTGCAATTAAACTGAACCTACACTGACCCTAAATTGAACCTAATACGAAACTAATCCGAACCAAAACTAAACTTTACCCAACCGAGACTAACCCAACCGTGTCTGATCTAACCGAGCCTAACCTAACCTGAACCCGACCTGAATCCAAACCCGAAAACAAAACCCGAACCGAAACCCGAATCCAAAACCAAAACCCGAAACCAATACTGAAGGAAGAACAGAACTCAAAACTGAAACCCAAACTGAATCCAGGCGGAACCCGTACACAAACTGAACCCGAACGCAAACCGAACCCGACTCCAAACCCGTACCTAACCCGAAACTAAACCTAACGTAAACTGGACATAACCCTGACCTAACCCGGACCTAACCCTGACCTATCCTAATCGAATCGAACCGAACCTAAATAAACCTAACCTAACATACCATAACCTAACCTAACATATCATAACCTAATCTACCTATCCTGTCCTAACCTACCCGAACCTAACCTGATCTGATCTGATCGGTACCTGACCTAACCTAAGCCAGAAGCATAATCTAAAAAGTACAACTGATCCGACCAAACTATCCCTGAATCGATGAAATTACCTCTATAACGACCAAATTACCAGCAGCTAATACAACTACCTCTATGAAGAACAAAACTACCAGCAAATCGATTAAACTACCTTTAAAACGAGAAACTACCAGTAAACCGATTAAATTACCTCTAAAACAATAAACTATCCGTAAACCGAACATGCGAAACCAGACAAAAGAGGTGGAGTACTAATATATATTCATAAGAATATTCAGAAACATTTTTACAAGTAATCAACAATAAAAGGAAACATTTTCTGCCCAAATTGGGAATTGAACCAAAAACATTCAGATTGAATTTTTTCACACAATGTCATGAAAATACGATGGATCTGACGAAGATTTTTAATCTATTCTAAGGGTCAGTTTCGCCAACATAGGTAACTGTATTACGCCAGTTTAAACTATGCATTATAAACGGGGAAGACTTGCGTAATACAGTTACCTCTGTTGGTGAAATTGTCCCTAAGAAGAAGAAATATATGAGGTGAGGTAATAAAATTTTACTTAAATAAATAATACCTCATAGTGTTAGTCCCTAAAAAATAAGTTTTGCTCTTTAACCTTGATTTCAATAGTTCAGTTCTATACGTGAATTCACTTAATTTGGATATAGTAAAAGTGGTCGCGTTATAAACATGTTTTAAAACGACTGCAGCACGTAAACGGTAAGTTTCAAGACATAGTTTCCAAATTCTAAATCCACGCAGTCCACTCTACAAGTTCTAGAAGTTTGTAAGGGGAATTTTAGAGCACTTGTATAGAATATAATATATATAAACACTACTCATTTCTCTATTCTTTCATTATACGTCCCATCAAATATACAGGTAAATGTAAACATTTCAATATAACTATCTAACTCACTGGTTCTATCAAAATTGTAGGTTATGGTAGCTTGGACATAAGCTCTCCACACATCTTTATCCTAAGCTAACGTTTTCCAATCATCCCCCACATAATCTACTTCCCTCAAATCGTGGATAGTGGTATTCTGCCATCTAATTCTTATCCCTTTGGTTTTCCTACAAGAGGCTTCCATGCACCCCTTACACTCCTCATTCTTGCCACATGTCCTGCCCATCGCAGTATACGGGACTTAACCGCTTTTATTACATATGGCTTCCTATAGAGACAATATAGCTCATTGTTATGTAGTTTTCTCCATTTACCCTTCTGTTCATCTCTCTTTGGTACAAAATTTTCCTACGAACTTTATTCTCAATCACACTTAATATTTTTTCCTCCCTTATAGTAAGAGTCCAAGTTTTGTATCTAAATAATACAACTGGGAGAATAACAACTTTATATATTTGTAATTTGACGTTTTTTGAAACGAGTTGGTACGACAAGAGTGCCTGTAAAGCATAATAACGTGCATTTCCAGAATAGAGTCTATTTTAAATTTATTTGTGCATCTCATTTCTATTTGTAATTATTGTTCCTAGATATTTGAATTCAGCCACTTCTTCCAAATTTCCCTCATTTGTCATCAGTGTCCATTTACATTATATAATGGACATTGGCAACCTTTAAAAGAAATCTAAGTTTATATTTGCTCTAACCTCGTATATGAAATTTACATTGCTACATTTAATGTATCTTTAACTGTTTATAATTAGTATAGTGTATATCTATATTTGTCAACTATTTATATGTATTTGTGCTGGCTGAGTGGAAGAGAAGGCCTTATGGCCTTAACTCTGCCAGAATAAATAAAACATTATTATTATTATTATTATTATTATTATTATTATTATTATTATTATTATTATTATTATTATTATTATTATTATTATTATTATTACATTAACTATGATTTGAGGGAAGTAGATTATACAGGGAATGATTGGAAAGCATTAGCTCAGGATAGGAATGTATGGAGAGCTTATGTCCGCGCGGCCATGAACCTTCGGGTTCCATAGTGCCAGTGAGTAAGTAAGTATTATTATTATTACGGTATATATTTCTATGTCTGACAGTATATTTAGTTTCATTGATAATTATTTGCAGTCCCAAATTCTTACTCTTACTCAATAAAACGTGTGTGTCGGACCTTAGTCAATATACTAAATAAAATTTTAATTTGATGGACAATTATAAATAAATGCAAAATATTTTATATTTACCTCAAATGGTATATTTTAAGAAATTAATATTGAATTTTATCAACATATCACCATCTGTAAATTGTGAAATTATAATTGTAAATACTGCACATCCTGTTATTCATTATTTTGAAAACCATTATCTCATTTTACTAAAATTGTTAGTCACACAACTCTACAATACAATACGAAGTGAAGTAACACATATTTTGATTTTGCTTAGTTTCTAGTAATTTATTAAATAACTCCTCATAAAAATTATTAACACATCACATGGACAGTGATCATTTCCACATAATTATTAGCATTGCTGACATACACAATAGAAACTTGAGATAATATAAATGTTTAATTCTTGTATTTCCACTATACAGAAAATGATCCGATTATCATTAACAAATTCCTTAAGACAACAGAAGTGTTAACATTAAGATATTACAAATTATCTTTACCTGTTTCAACACAAAACTTATCCAAATAATAAACGCAGACGAGTCCCATGGTGATATAAGAAATGTCCACAGGTCATCGTTTTACATCGACAAATTATTTTGAACTACCAAAAATGAAAGCAATGGAAATCATCTCAATATGAATAAACAAAAAATATAATTTTAGATATAACACACAGTGCTAGAATATATACATTTCGATGTCGTATTTCTTCTTCTTCTTCATCTAATCATGTCTTAGACCTTATACACCTCACTGATAGTATTCTTTTAGCAATATTAATATATTTAATTATTATTTATGTAAATAATATTAAGAATAACAAATATTTTTATTTGTTTTGTTTTAAATATTGTATAATCGTAAAATTAGTTTTCTATATCTCATTATTTTCCTGTTTTTTATATACACTAGACAGGGACAATTTAATATGTCTTGCTTGTATACATTTTATTATTAGTTTTAGTCTTAATTTTAACTAATATTAACTGGTTGTATTATAGATCGTAATATGTATAATAGATATTATCTTTTGATCAAATTTTTACTTAGTGTTTAATATTAGAGTTAATTAACATTGTTATATTCTTATGTAATATATGTTTGTCCTGGTGAGTGGAAGAGAAGGCCACATGGCCTTAACTCCACCAGGCTAAATAAATCTTAAATAAAAAAAAAAAAAATCTTAAATAAGTGCTGTTATGATCTCACTGATGAATTTTACATCCAGCGTTTCCTTGGACAGCCCAATGATCTCTTCCCTGTTGGACGATAACAGAGCATGGCTTTGGGAACTCTATTTGAACTCATTCGTCTTAAATGATTCATCCAGTTGTTCTGGTATTTATGTATGGTTTAAGTGACTGGATCTAAATGTAGTTTCTTCAAGATTTCACCATTGCGTTTGTGATTCCAATTGGTAAATCATCCTGCTATATATCATGAATATGAACTACATGGTCTTTATAGGAAGCCAGATATAATAAGAACAGTTAAGTCTCGTAGACTGCGATGGGCAGGACATGTTGCACGTATGGGGGATGAAAGACTTGCATGGAAGCTTCTTGTAGGAAAGCCAGAGGGAAAACGCCCAGTTGGTAGACCAAGAATGAGGTGGGAGAATAACATTAACTATGATTTGAGGGAAGTAGATTATACAGGGAATGATTGGAAAGCATTAGCTCAGGATAGGGATGTATAGAGAGCTTATGTCCGCGCGGATATGAACCTATGGGTTCGATAGTGCCAGTGAGTAAGTATGTAAATAAGTATATATGTTATGAATTTCATTTCACTAGCAATTCGATGTCATATTTAAATTTTGATATTTACCAATGCTAGTCAAATATCACATGAAAAGAAAATTAATGCGTGATTAAGGATTTGTACTTGGTATTAATTTTTTTCATGTCATTAATATATTATTGTCTGCTACTGTCAATTATCATCATTCATAGATTACCCACACACACACACACACACACACCACACACACCACACATATATATATATATATATATATATATATATATATATATATAGAAAAACGTGTTTTTTTCCGGAACGTGAATAATGTGGAAATATGTCCAATGTGAACAAATTTACTGGTCCCGGCAAAATAATAGTAATTTTATGTGTATTTATTTTGCATAAAACGGAATCTGTCCAACGCACAAAACTGAAGGATTTTTCTACAAAATTCATGAAAAAATATATAGCGGAGAGACAGAGAAATATATTAGTTTCCATTTCATTAAATTTCCGTTAGGCCGAAAAATAATAAGGAATGATTGCTGCTGCCGGGTAAAGTAGAGATTCTACCTGTAGCTACCTGAAATTTTATTTCGGCATCACTGCACGCCCGTTATGCGAAATACAGATACCGGTGTTACAAATAACCATTGCACTGTAAAATCTTAAATTAGTTTAAGTTTGAGCCCGATCTTTCAAGGTAGCGTTCTGAATTTACGGAATATAGATGGTTAAAACGTATGTATGATTATCATTAAACGAAAAAGTGAAAGTGATTGAAGATAAGTTTCCAAATTTCCGAAACGATGCTCCCAAGTCGAGCTCTAGCTGTTGCTAAATCCCTAGGGAAATATGATTTCAAGGGATCTTCAGAATCGATGGACAGTTTTAAAAGAGGACACAATGTAGTGTGGAAGAAATTTGCGGGGAATCAAAGAATGTGGACTTAAGTGTAGTTAGTGAGCGGAAACCGATACTGCTTACTTTAATTTCGGGATAGGCGCCTAAGAGACACTTTTAACGCTGACGAAACGGGACTGTTTTTTCTCACATTACCGTCAAAGTCGCACATATATATTATACTACAGTTTTCAATGGCAGGAGAACTACAATTAGTCCAAGATACGTAAAAAGACATACGATAATCAATAATCTAAGATTTATTAATAAGTTTTAGTTTCTTATAATGCGGAATTTCTTTTAACGTGAAAATAAATGATCCCATGCGATTCCGCTTTGAGAAAATTTTACTCTATGTATGTAGTGATTTTTTCTATGAATGAAAAACTGAACTTAATCTTGTAATTGTAGATGCAGTGTTCATTTTACTCTGGAAAATGTTGGGAGAATACAAAGGGGGGTGTTTATAAATATTTATATATCTTTCAGTAAAATGTTTGGGAATGTGTCATAATCATCATTTCACATCCATGGAGTAGAGCCACATGTTGAACTATTCTTTTCCACTTCAGACTTAATCCAGTGGTTTAGTCGAATGATTACGATTGCTTATAAGCACTAGGTAACAAATGTAAACTTTGAAACATTTCATTCCTTACCCATTACAACCGCTGCACAGTTGACTGAGTTCAGCAGCTATCTTGAAGTTTTCATTAATGTAATATCTAAAATATTGTTATGAAAAGAGAATATTCCACCCTATCAAATGATATATAACGTGGTGATATTCAATATTTAATGGGCATACCTTATACTCCAGTTTTATGTTTGTCGTCCACTTTCACTCATAAACTTTATCAACTTAGATTGAGTATGTCTTGACAGCTGGAGTGTCTAGGTGTTAGGGTGATAGTGAAAGGGGATTATAGGTGAATATGAAATGTCCAGTTACTCTGAAATTGAGGAAAGTGATTCTAGAGTTTCAAGTGATATTGACCAAGCTACTGTGTAAAAATTATTGCTAAACAAAATGATAGTGGTAATGACTAAGGGGATACAAATATTATAAAGGAGAATATGTATAGTTATATTATACTTAAAGGAAATGACACTATTTTTATAATATTATAGGATTAAGAATATTTACAAATTATCTCATATTTGTAGATTTCTTGAATACCAAGGTTTCGACGCGTCATCATCCATCTCTCTAACTATTGAATTCTTGATTGGTGTTCTTGTAGGTTGATTTTGCTACGTCTGGTGATTGCCTGATGAACTTCCAAATCAAGTTTTTCCTTCCCGGGAATTCCAAAATTCATTATTTTACTATAATTTTTGTCGACCTAAATTTTCTCCCAAATTGTGGGTTCCTTAGATTTATCTATAAATAGCTTAAATATAGCTCAGATAGATGAAAGGAAATATATTTATGGAAAAAAACATTAGATGACAAAAGAGCAAAAGAGTCAATAGAAACTGGTTCTCCTTGTCTAATATTACTGCTATGAGAATTGAGGTAGTTACAAGGAAAGGAGTGTAAATTATGTTTTCTTAAAAAACGAATATGGTGCATAACTAAATTCTTGAAGCATAATTTTATTTAGTGAAAAAAGGATATAAGTGTATATTTTAGGAGTAATTAAAGTGTGTTTGTTATTATTTTTTATTACCAGTAATTCGGCTCCTCCAGCCGCTATAGCTGATTTCCTCAACCTGCAGCACTACTTGTTATAGCTTCCAAAATCTATCAGTAAGCTGGGTGGGCCTTGTCCCACATTCACCGAAATTCTACCGAATTGTTTTCCTCCACAGAGACTCGAACTTGAGCAAGTCCCATAGCTTTGTGTCAAGGCATCTTCAATTAACCACTCGGTTACAGTGTGGGACATATACATCCATACTGATATTATAAATAATTTTCCTAAGTATTTCGAGTGGAACAGGAGACATAAACCAAGACTTAAACATCCATTTTGCGTCCATTATGAACAAGAAGATCTAAAGGACGTCATTACATGTCACATTAAATACGTAAAAAGAGTAAAATATATAACAACAATACTACAATTTTTTTCACATATACATGAGTTATATGATAATACGGATATAACACTCTACGGGATTGTTACAAAAGGAGTAAACAACGTAAACGTTCTACAAAACATATCAAGTTTTTTTGTAAATTAAATAAAACTAAAACTGTTAGTTTTATATGATTTTCATCTTTATCAAATCATATTTATATTAAATGGTATTAACTCAATAGTTTTCACAAATTAACTTGAAATTCAATAGTATCATAAGCAGAAAAATAAAAAAATACAAAATTTATTTTTAAAATTAATGACACATGAGGATAATTCTGAAGAAATGACTCAATTCAGATACCTAGAAACATAATCACGAAAAGGAATGAGATGCACAAAGAAATTAAACATAGGTGCAATTTTGCAAATGCATGCTATTATGTATTACAGGATTTCGTGCTTCCCAATTCCTCAAAAAAACATTAAACTGGAAAAATATATAACTGTTATTCTCCCAGTTGTATAATATGGATGAGGAACATGAACCCCTATTTCAACAGAGTAGAAAATATTACTAGTATTTGAGAATCAATTTCTTAGAAAAAAAATCGACCAATGAAAGGAGGAACAGACAGGAAAATGGAGAATACTACTAACAATGAACTACATGATCTTAATACGAAACCGGATATAATAAGAACAGTTAAGCTTCGAAGGACATATGAAACAATTGGGGAATCAAACTGGGAATGTCAGAGGGAAAACGCCCAGTAGATAGGACAAGACTGAGATGGAATAAGAACATTAACCATGATTTGAGCGAAGTAGATTATACAAGGATTGAATGAAACCATTAGTTCAGGATGTGTGTACATGGAGAGCTAATGTCTTCGCAGTTTGAATAGTGCCAATAAGTGATTTAATTAGTTATAGTTAGGTGTATTTCTATTTAACAGTAATTTTATCAGCTATGGTAATTATAGTTACAATTAAAAGCTCGGATTAAAATGACTTTTTTTTTCAGAGGACTCTTAGTCCTGATGTGAGTTTTTTTCGTGAGTTATAAAGGTAAAAAACAGGATCCACAGTGTTTACTTCCCTTGCAATTAAACACAAAATCAGAATTGCTACTCTCTGAAAAAAAATCCATCAACCAGCCAGGTTTTAAACCACAAATGAATGTGAATATGTTCATTTGGCGTCACTAAAAATCAAGATTAGAAAATCAGTACAGACATTATGTATTACTGAATCTGTGTTTGAAATAAAATTGTCATAAAATTGTATTAAAGTTAACCATGAACATTGAGCATCACATGTTATGTTTTATTAGATTCAGAAAAAATCTAATTTCATGAAGAAATGTTTGTATTTGAATAGATGAGGAAATACATAATTATAGATAACTGATTACACCAAGCACAAAGAACAATAGTTGGATTTTATATATAAACGTCTTCAAGGGACCTTCTGTTCAGTCTGGTGATCAGAAGACATTCGGTGAGTATACCTGCATTTAATTCACTTACGTTACATTAATGTTTGCTCTTTTCGTTATTAGCTATAAAATATTTAATTCTCAATTGGATTATTTTATATATACTTTCAAATCAGTTATTATTTTTCATCTTAACCTCTACATCAACTATATGTAGACTTCAAAAAAACATATGATTCAATTAAGAGGGAGAAGTTATATAGTATCCTGCTGGAGTTCGGAATTCCTAAAAACTTAGTTAGACTTATACGAATGTGTCTAAATGGCTCAAAGAGTAAGGTGCATGTAGGCAAACAGTTTTCAGACACTTTTGAAATCCAGAATGGGTTGAAGCAAGGAGATGCACTATCTCCTCTACTATTTAATTTTGTACTAGAGCATGCCATTAAATCTTTAGAGAATGAGGAAGGCTTACAACTGAATGGTATTAATAAGCTGTTAGTTTATGCAGTTGATGTAGTACTACTGGCCGATAGCGAGGAGACACTAGAGGCCAATACGCACACACTATTAAGTAACACTAAGAAATTAGGACTGGAAGTAAATATCAGTAAAACTAAATATATGGTCACACGTAGAAATTCAGTATATAATGGAAATGGACAGCTAAGGACAAATGAGGGAAATTTTGAGGAAGTGGCTGAATTCAAATACCTAGGAACAATAATCACAAATAGGAATGAGATGCACAAAGAAATCAAACATAGGCTCAATTCTGGAAATGCATGCTATTATGCATTGCAGAGACTTTTGATGTCCCAACTCCTTTCAAAAAACGTTAAGCTGAAAATATATCAAACTATTATTCTACCAGTTATACTATATGGGTGCGAAACATTGACTCTCACTTTAAGGGAGGAAAGGAGATTACGAGTATTTGAGAATAAAGTTCTTAGGAAAAATTTGGACCAAAGAGAGATGAACAGACAGGTGAATGGAGAAGACTACATAACAATGAACTACATGGTCTTTATAGGAAGCCAGATATAATAAGAACAGTTAAGTCTCGTAGACTGCGATGGGCAGGACATGTTGCGCGTATGGGGAATGAAAGATGTGCATGGAAACTTCTTGTAGGAAAGCCAGAAGGAAAACGCCCTGTTGGTAGACCAAGAATGAGGTGGGAGAACAACATTAACTATGATTTGAGGGAAGTAGATTAAACAGGGAATGATTGGAAAGCATTGGCTGAGGATAGGGATGTATGGAGAGCTTATGTCCGCGCGGCCATGAACCTACGGGTTCGATAGTGCCAGTAAGTAAGTAAGTAAGTAAGTAACCTCTGATTATATACCCGTATATATTTATAGTATCTATTTTTATTACAGAACATAAAACATGAAGTGTGTTATTCCACTGTTGATGTTAGTAACTATCTGTTACTGTGCCTCCTTTGAAGAAGTATTAAAAGATGAGTGGACACTATTTAAGGTAACAATTCATTTTGTAACATGCTATCTATATCTGAGTAATTAACTCGCTGGACCATCGAATCTCGAAGATAATTGTTATACATTTTTCTTATAACTTGTATTTTTCTTATATATTAACAATTTATTTCTTCCAATAATTACGAGTAAATATATAATTTTGCTCCAACCAATCAGTGTTATCTATAGATATAAACAGTGGATACCCGAAGAGGTTTAATATAACCTAAACTTAACAACTAAAATATACAGTCTGAATATATTTTAAGAAAAGGCAAAAGTTATGGCATTTTAATAACAACACTGGTAAGATTAGAAATAGTCCTTAATGATAAACAAATAGATTAAACAAAATATTTTGAATATTTAATGTTTTATACTGCCGAGTGTAAATATAATGGTTTTGACAAAAATATATTCAAATACATAAAAAATAATAGATACATTTTAAAGAAACTTCTTCAGGGAGTTAAGGAGAGTTGCTCTTGAAGTTTTACAAAAGATTGCCAAACCAACATTGGTATATGCCTCAGAGGATTGGATAATAACTCAACAATAATAATGTAATGGAAGCAGCAAAAATAAACTACTGAGACAGTTGGAAGGATATGCACTATTTGATCATAAACAAAATAATCACATTAAACAGGAATTCAACATTCAAACACAGTAGACTTAACTCACAGTTATATAAATAGATGACATAAACATGTGCAGAGAATGTCATCAACCCAAATTTCAAGAATTTTATAAAACTACAGACACATGAGATGACGGGCGACCAAAATGACAATTGTGTGAATACTTCTTGATTTTTGTCAACTATTGGAAAAGAACAGATAATATAAACTTTATTTTTTATGATGATGACGATATACACAAATGTACAGGGTGGACCGCTCGAATGGACCTAATTTCAATTGCTTGTTACTGGCAAACGGTTGAAGATAGAAACTTAAAACAACGTTCATAGTACAGAAAAACTCACCAAGTTTCGAATCCTGTCGGTAGATGGCACAAAGATACGTTTCTCGTTCTTAGATTTAATTGTTTGTGAAAATGGCGACTCCGCAGATGAAAGCGCAAGCTGTTTTGTGGTATGCGGAGTTTAAATCAATCATTAGAGTTCAAAGGGAGTTCCGGCGTGTGTTTAACCGTGATGCTCCAACTGCTAGAAGCATAAAGAAGTGGCGTGATACATTATTAGCTACAGGATCTGTGTTGAAGAAGCATACTAATTAATATGTATTTAAATGCAATACTAACAATTTTTGTATTTATGTTTTTCAGCTGAAGTATGGAAAACATTATAAAAATAAGGTTGAAGAAGAATTCCGCATGAGAGTCTTTCTAGAAACCAAAGAGAAAATAGCAAAACACAATGCTGAATATGAACTTGGATTGCACACATACACACTCGGGATTAATAGATTTGCAGATCAGGTTAGCAATAGAAACATTTCTTGATGTTACAATATGTCAGTTTACCTAGAATTAGTATAAAAATATCATAATCAACCCAGCAGATTCAATTGATTTAGCGAATGTTTTTCCCATAAAAATTACCTTCACGCGAAATCTGTCATAACAGTGATAGAGTTATTAGTACTCATTTTGTTAATTCTATCCCTGTTAAATGTTCTTATATACCAGTACAGAAATGTGGATAGTGCCATTTTGCTCTTCTGATTTATTACACAAAAAATACATTCGAAAAAATATATATATCAAATTTGAATCTTTATCATAATTAACACACAGTTTTGTGTTTTAATCAAGTCCATGGTGTTACGACAAATTCTTTTTGGGAACTCAAATTTAAGTGAAATAATTTAATATTATTACATTCATTTTTATGGTAAATAAAATAAACTTATATTCAATATCGGTAGGTAAAATAATACAGATATTTTTTCTAAATAATGTATTCTTATGTCAAATCACAATAGGCTCATATTGTTTTAAGGCATGATATTAAAAAATGGCTAATGAAAATATTTGTTTGTTTGTTTAATAATGCCCATCACTTCTCAACGACACATGAGTCGTAAAACCCATATTTGTAAATAACATTGTATATATCTTAATTTTAGTCTAATATAGTCCTATTACTACTACTACTACTATATAGCTCTCCAGTATTTCCAAGGTACTGTTGATTTTAGTTGAAAGAAATAGACATTGAAGGTAGTCGTGATTCATATGATCTTGCAAAACGCACAATAAAGTGGGAAATGTATCAGTGAGATTCGTTCAAAATGCTTTCATCAGACACTTATGACCCAAGGACAGACTTAGATATGTAACAACATATTTTTCTTGATTGCTCAGGGATGTCAAACAATTGTGGGTTTTGCAAATTCCATCTTTTACTTCCTAAAAATTCTTTAAACAATTGAACAATAAAATTTTAAATTCTGATGTGGCGAATCTCTTAGCTATTAGGAATGAAACGTTGATGAAATGTTCTGTGTAGTCCAACTCTTTGTTCTCGAAGTACTGTGCCTTTTTACACAGGAGACCCAAGTTCGATCCCTTATTGAGATAAGTTTGTGGGTGATATTTTCAGGGTTTACTTCACCTATAAGACAAATGTCATCATAATCATCATGATTCACATTCCTTTATATTACGTTTAGTATTAAGAAATCTCCTATAGCACCACTATCATTATAATCATCCATCATATCGGGGTAGTATCACCCATCCTTCCAGGCGCCCCAACCACGGAATTGATCTACAATTAAGCCTACGTCAGGAGGGAAAACTAGAAATGTTGAAATGACAACCTGGGGCATAGGATAAAAAATGTAAATGTAAAATATATCTGTTATAATCATTGTAGAGGATAGCTTATATTGAACAAAATATTTAATGTACCTTACACTAAAATGTCGTGGAGGTTTAGAGAGTTGAAGATGTCATTATTTGCAGCTTCGTCAAGAGGTTTCTGGAAAGATGAATGGATTACGCATTACGAAGGCAGAATCAAAAAAAGGTGGATCAACATTCATAATTCCAGAAAACGTGGTTATCCCTGATGAAGTGGATTGGAGACAGAAAGGTGCTGTTACTCCTGTCAAGAATCAAGGGCAGTGTGGATCCTGCTGGGCCTTCAGTACAGTGAGTATCTCTCCCTTATCATGGGCTTGATGTGCAAATACTGTACGATCTGCACACAAAATCTATCCGAGTTATTATTTTTTTTTTGCTATTCATTTTGACGTAAAATAAACGAATATAATGTTACAAATGTTTACGTAGCTCCCAATATCTTGAAAATCACGAATTAGTACTTAAAAATGAATTTAAATCTGATAAGTTATCTTTTTTCTTAAAGGAGTAGAAGATAGTTGTCATAAAGTCAGGTTATATTTTATTTTGAACTGACCATACAATGTATAAAGTGATTAGTAGTGTGTTTTCTTGCTAATGCACATGCATATTGGAGTTCTCGCACATATTTTCTTACTTCCTAGTATCATGATGAATGATGTGGAATTTTTTATAAATTTGGGATCAGATGTCACCTTGAAGAAAGTATGTGGATAGCGAGCAAAATGTGACCAACTAGGGCAAATCATTGTTTCCACTTACTGGTGTTCTATTCCTCAATTTTCTATTTAATTTCCTTGGTTAAAAATATTGATACTATCACATTCCTTATAAGCTTAATCATTGTTGAAAGTTTACTTCATTTTTATATACAACTAGCTAATATCAGGCATGCACTGTTTAAATATTGAAAGTTAATTAAATTATGTGGCATAAACTGCAAGGAAACAAACATGGCGGTTACTAAAATCAATGTTTAATTTTTAAATATACAGTTAGGTTCCCACTTCTAACTGTTGGATTTTGCAGATTGTTTAATAATATCTACATCGGTTTATTTTAATAGGACATACGAAGTTTCGTTGTAAAACGGAGAACATTTAAACCACAAGAACTAATTTAAAATGTTCGTTTTAGGTTAACTCGTACACCTAATGGTTTCAGAGTATAATAGATAGTGGCTAAACACTTATTGTATATGAAAGCATATGGGTACAAATTTTCATGACAATCGGTTGAGCGGTTGAGACGTATATTAATCGCTCCCACACACATATACATATATATTAATACATGATTGTATTTTTAGATTTTATCTATTTTTAAAAACTTTTAAATCGTATATTATTTTAAATGATTAATTATTTGGTATGATTCTCTATAAAATAACTCATATGTCTAACTTATTTAGAAATACAGCAACGTTCTGAAATAAAAGCATTTAATACAATACCAGCTACACTTAAATAAATGAAAATTATGGTGTTTTTATGTTTGGTCGAATAAGTAAAAAGGAAAAACAATTATCAATTTATATCGTAATTATTTTAAGATACTCCGCTCTAATTACCCGGCATTGCCCGGGAATCTACTTATCCCGAACTTCTTGGCATAAATGAGCTAAAAGACAGAATTCGTCATTGTCAGTTACCCGTCAAAGTATACCCGCCTTGCGCTGCTACGTTAGCCAGGAAAACTACTTATCCTGATCATCTTGGCATCAATGAAAAACCAAAACAGTAATTGTGAGTTATCCGTAGGTTATAAACATATGCTGTTGCGGATGTTTCTGTACATGTTTTTGATATATTCAAATTTGTGTACTTTAATATTGTGTATTTGTTATGGTTTAGAGAGCGTAATACATTTAAGCGCCCAAAAAAGCTAGGTTTTTCACTGTATGGGTGATTTTTAAGTATCAAGGAGTTGAGTATTTCAACTCACTTATAAGTGTCCCGCGAAACTCCTGAATATTTTGCAATAAGTTCCTTCACAAACGGATGGACGGTATGACAGCGCATAAAATAAGAACAATCAAACAAACAAACATTGATTTTTGTACTTTAGATTTTGACAACAATAAATGATAGAGAGGTTCTGTATATTTTTGCTCAAATGATTAACTAGCATACCTTTAGAAAATGTCACATTCCTTATAAATAAACAAAAGCAAATAATGTAAGCCTTCATTATAATAAAGTACCAACTCAACATAATTAAGTTAATAATTTCCTTAAAAATAACAGGATTAAGCACTTTGTTTAAACTCTATTGACATTCAAAAGCAATTGCTATATACTATGAATTTAAAATATATATATATATATATATATATATATATATATATATATATATACATATAACGGGCTTCCAATATAAAACCGGACCAGCCTTACGGAGTTTCACCCGGCACGCAGTGCTGTCTCTTCCTCCCGCAATTCACCCTCCCTGCCACCCGTCCTTGAACTGTTTCTTACCTTATAGAAAATGCTGGAAATGTTGTCCTCCCGCAGTTAAACAGGCATTATACCGAGTAAACACATTTAGATTGACATGCTGTAGTTCGGGCACTGTCAAGTTTCTGATTTCATTTCTTATGTTGTTCTTCAGTTCTTCCAATGTGTGCGGATTTGTTTTGTACGCATTGTCTTTCAGGCTACCCCACAAATAAAAACCACACACTGTTAGATCTGGGGAGCGAGTGTTTCTTATTTTGTACTGAACCAGTGGTCTCAAATTTAGTCAAAAGATGGTGGATTGTCGATCTGGAAGGAGGTAATTGTCCAGGGAAGTTCCGAATAGATTCCTTGCGAACGCGACGAGCTGATTCGTATTTATAATAACATTTACACACATAAATGCGCTGTTCTAATGTCAGGTGACGTCTCATCTTGTCGAACGATTGTAAACTGACTAGTTCAAGGACGAGCGGCTGGCAGAGTGAAATGCGGACGAGGAGAGAGCGCTGCCTGACGGGAGCGCTGCCCCGTGAGGCCGGTCCGGATTTATATTGGAAGCCCGGTATATATCCAAATGACACTATACTGGAATCCCGGACACGAAACTAGATGAAGAATATATGGAATAGCATTTCAATGTGCTTAAATTCTAATAATAAAGTTTTCTGATATTTTCAGGAATTTACAGACCTATGCAATTTAATTATTATTCTTTTTCAGACAGGATCTCTTGAAGGACAACACTTCAGAAAAACCGGAAATCTAGTATCCCTGAGCGAACAGAATTTAGTTGACTGCAGTACAACTCTTGGTAACTCAGGTTGTGAAGGTGGATCGATGGATGGCGGTTTTGAGTTCATCAAACAAAATGGAGGAATTGACACAGAAGCGTCCTACCCTTATACGGCAAAAGTAAGTTGATTCTTTCATACAAAATAATTGATAGTTAACCATCCATCAGTTATGAAAAGAAAAATTTCATTTTCATAGATATTTAGCAATGGTAATAATTTAGGCCCACTAAAAATAAATATATGATATTTTCAAAGAAATTGAAGAAATAGAGAACAGATACTTTCTAATACAACGAAATAATATTTAAGATAGAGGTGGGGAAACATCTTTTTTATGAATTACATAAACAGAGAGTTAGATATAGAAGTTATAATGAAAAATGATGCATTGTTCAAAACTGTAAAACAAAAATGGATGCAATGAAGGGAAATGTTTTTAAAATCGAATTAAAATTAATAGCTGTATGCAAATGGTAATAGGATATTATTGTATTACAAACTAAGACCTTATTAAAATCTTCAAGTAATTATTCTTGAAATTCAATTACAAAGTACATTGAGTAGAATATTATTCGACACCACATTGCTTGTTACCTCTAATAGAATATGTTTTGTAGTTCATTATCCGCATTATCAGCTAACAACGATTATTGAGTTTGAGTGCAATGTGTTTTATAGCGTCTCCCTCTGTAGATAGGCAGGCAAATTTCATCATCAAATTCGCAAATGCCAATAATAATATTTGCTTGAAATGAGGCACCAGTTGTAAGTGTTCGTCTGTAGAATTAATTATTTGAAGAATTAAAAGAAATATGTATACCATTTATCAGATTATTATTACAAGTCAGATAAAAAACCAAATGGGAATGTATCCCCACTGTACATCACCTATGTGAAAACTACAAAAATGTAAATGTTTCAATTAGAGAGAGAAAGTGTATACCATACAAATGACCTTTTCAATCAATACAAATTGAACTTTCTAGAATGTGTCTAAATGGCACGAATAGGAAGGTGCGAGTAGGCATATTATGTATTAAAATTCAGCTATGCATTATCTCATTTTTTATTCAATTTTATACCAGAGCATGTAATCAAAACTTTACAGGATAACAATATGAACAACGCTGTCATATTAATAAGCTGTTGATATATGATAATGATGATGTATTATTATCAGGTATTGTATTGAAATAATGAGAGCCAAATACACAGACGCCTACATTCCATTCAATATATTAAGAAATTAGGGATGGTAGACTGTCAAACTATAACATCCTTCAAAAACAAATTAAATAATTATTTAATAACAAACTAACTTATACACCTCACTGATAGTATTCTTTTAACAATTAATAAATTTAATTATCTATGAAATTAATATTAAGATTAATAAATATTTTTTTTTGTTTTGATTTAAATATTGTACAAACGTAAAATTAGTTTTCTATATCTCATTATTTTTCTTTGTTTTATACGTCATACATTAGACAGGGACAATTTAATATGTCTTGCTTGTATACATTTTATTATTAGTTTTAGTCTTAATTTTAACTAACATTAACTAGTTGCATTATAGGTCATAATATAACAGATATTATCTTTTGATCAAATTTTTATTTATTATTTAATATTAGAGTTCATTGTGATTGTTATATTCTGATATAATATATGTTTGCCCTGGTGAGTGGAAGAGAAGGCCATATGGCCTTAACTCCACCAGGCTAAATAAATAAATCTAAAAAAAAATCTTAAGATCAAGAAACTAAAAAAAAATAGATATATAAATAGATAATGACAAACGAGGTAATTTTGAAAAAGTAAATCAATTACAAAACCTATGAATTATATTTTGAAAGGGGAAGAACACGTAGAAAGTAATTATACTTAGTCTAGAGTAATGAAACATAATTAAAATTGAAATGCGCATGTACTTACTCATTACTGGAACTCGTTTCATCCCAACTTAATGCATTAGTTAATTTTGTACTTTTTAAAGTGTGTTTCCCCGATTATCCAATGTCCATACCGCTCCTTATTCTCAAAATTCAACTGACATTTCTTGATTTAATGTAGAATTATCATCGATATTAACTTTATTCTAAATTAGCTTCTCATTGGCCGTAATTAATCACAATAAACAATTTTAAAGTATATTAACTATTATTAATACATTTATTTATGAACTAGATATGCTACTTAAATAAAAGCTGTTCTACCTTAAATTAGTTAAATGTCATCTAAATTGATTCACTATTATAAATATTACAGGATGGTAAATGTAAATACAACAATAAAACAATAGGAGCTACAGATACAGGATACGTGGATATTACCTCAGGAGAAGAACAGGATCTAAAAGTTGCAGTTGCTACCATTGGACCAATTTCTGTTGCTATTGATGCACATCTACCATCATTTCAAAGTTATCATTCAGGTACAAACACTATATAGTAATGTTTTAAGTAAAATGTTATCGCCTCGCCCATGTACTACTTTTTCTTCTCTGACCGCTTACAAGATAATCTTCGGGTCCATCCAGTATTTTCACAATATTTTATATGTTATCTTGAAAACATGCCTTTTATAGGTAGACTGATGAACCTCGAAAAAAATCATTTTCAAAGTGGAACTATATAGATCGTTATCGAAACTTAAATTAATAGAGAAACATAATTTTTAGATCCCAATTCAAGGTCCGATAAAGAGAAAAATAGAATTTGGAATTTACATAAAGAAGACACATATAGAAAACTAAATTAAAGCTACAGGTTTTAATCACAAACCCACAAAGAGAAAGATTTCAGTAGTTTGACTCATAGATTCGCGAACATACCCACAACAGAAAATCTTTCGAGAAAGAATGTATAGAATGGGAAGTAGAAAAATCTGCATTACAAGTAAATGCGTGATCAGAAAAACATCAAATCGAAGGAAAGTCTAATTTAATAAAACAAATAGAAAAATCCAAATAGCTCACGGTTTGGGAAGAAATGTATATTGAAAATAATATAAGTGAAAAATTAATGAGCTTTGAAATTCCTGGGGAAAAAGATTTTATATCGAGGTTATTAAGTTTACCAAAGGAGGGAGCAGGAGACAGCTATAGAAGAAGATTACAGAACGGTCTAGAAAATAGTGATGATAGAACTGAACAAGGTCCTGAAACTGGTCTAACATGAAGATGATTATGAAGTTTACTTACTTACTTACTTACTTACTTACTCACTGGCACTATCGAACCCGTAGGTTCATGGCCGCACGGACATAAGCTCTCCATACATCCCTATCCTGAGCTAATGCTTTCCAATCATTCCCTGTATAATCTACTTCCCTCAAATCATAGTTAATGTTGTTCTCCCACCTCATTCTTGGTCTACCAACTGGGCGTTTTCCTTCTGGCTTTCCTACAAGAAGTTTCCATGCACGTCTTTCATTCCCCATACGCGCAACATGTCCTGCCCATCGCAGTCTACGGGACTTAACTGTTCTTATTATATCGGGCTTCCTATAAAGACCGTGTAGTTCATTGTTATGTAGTCTTCTCCATTCACCTGTCTGTTCATCTCTCTTTGGTCCAAAAATTTTCCTAAGAACTTTATTCTCAAATACTCGTAATTTCCTTTCCTCCCTTAAAGTTGGTGATAAAAATGTTACATAAATAAGTAATATCTGTTAGTATTAATTCCTAAAAAGTTAATTTTACAGTCATATTAATGTTTCATCAGATGACTGATATGAACAACAGCGTGCATTATTATATTGTTAAATTCCTCTCGGTCAATTGAAGATATCGGGTTTGAAATTTGGGGATAACATGTATTTTTTAATGACAAAATCTCCAAACGTTTATGGATTATTTAAATTTATACTCAGGTTGAACCATAAAATATTATGTTTGAAGAGAATTTCATTTTTCCCTGGTTCAGGCGTACAATTTTCTTAAAATTCACATTATTTGTTCTAGAGGAAATTCATAATCTACAGTAATTTGAAATCTCTCTACTTAATATAAAATTGCTTGTTTCAGGCATTTACTGTGATCCAGAGTGCACAACGCAAATGTTAGATCATGGTGTTTTGGTTGTTGGATATGGTACCGATAAGGAAACGAACCAAGATTACTATATTGTTAAAAATTCGTGGGGTGCAGACTGGGGTGAAAATGGCTACTTAAAAATGTGCAGAAATCAGAACAATAATTGTGGAATAGCAACATCACCAGGTTATCCTCTCGTTTAGATCTACTGGTTACTGAATGTCATAACAAGATACAATATGTTGAAAGATAAAAATTATATATTATTTTCTATTGTCAAAATATTGTAAACATTTTAGAAATCAATAAAGCAAATTTTTAATATTCATCATCATCATCATGAACAAATTCGTTTTAGGCCATGTGGCCTGTACGGTAAAACCTAGCGAAGATGGTCTTGATCTTTACACCGATGTTTTGGTCTTCCTTGGTCCCTATGTCCAGCTGGGGTATATTGGAATGCCAATTTTGGAAGTCTATTTCTTGCCATTCTCCTCAGATGATTTTTCCATTGTTGTTGGTATCTTTGTATATCTTCATTTAAACTTGTTAAAAAATCCATATATTTTGCTAGTCTGCACATTTTCCGATAAAAATACTCTACAATCTCTACTATCTCAAACTTCGGTAGAAACATGTCAGGAAATATTATCTACACCCAAGTTATGTATTATTACAGAACTCAAACATAGATTACGTAAAATATATCAATTAGCATTACAAGAACCATAAGTATCCAATAGATTCATCTAATCAGCTGCGGTAGGATACACGCATTGAAGAATGAAATGAACTATCGCAAATATGTATATATACACACACACAGACTAGCAAATATAATAAGAAATGACTTACCGTAGTTTAAATGTAATTGAGAAATGCATTCTATTAAATAAGAACTCTGCTTTCTGAAGAGTTTTGAAATAGTGTTTCATGTAAAATTATAATAGGAAATAACTTTATAAGATTCTTTTTAAGAGTCTGCATTCATCGTATCTCATAGTAGTTGATTCCTCTTGAAACATGTCCTAAAATAACTCAATTATTATGAGGTGAGATGAATATAGACTCTACTTACTTATTAATATTTCATGCTTCATATACCATAATTGAAAATGCTAACTCTAATGTTCCTCAATTTTTGTGTAATTAAATTTTATTTTAAACACGGTAAGTAAGTATCTTGCCCTACTTCTGGTGGAATACCTCAATAGTATCAATTAGGTAATATAATTAATAATTTATTTTATATTTTATTATATACTAAATATAAAAATAAAAGTATACAAAAAACTTAAAAATCAGATCTAGGTCATATTTATGCTCATTCCAATCATGAGGAGCAATGCATGTCAAATATAATATTGATAAATTAATAACAATAACGATATAAAAAGTTATACCATAATCAAATTTATCTTTAGTAGTGACGAAACATAAGCTATTACGAATAACTAACCATTCCTACTTTGAGGATACAGGAAATACCTGTCCAGCCAAAGGACAGAAAGGTAGAGAAATGCATTGTCCAAGGTATTCACTAGAATATTTTCGGAGTCTGAAGCAGCACAATGCTTAATGAATTCCTAAGAATATACAATAGTAATATCACTCAGACCTTATTGTTTGAAAATACGCAAAATCTTCTAAATTCATTCAGAAGGAAGATGATACCACGTTCGGGTAGGTGCATAGGCCGTAATACCGCCACGCGGGCAAACACGGTTTTATTAGGAGAAACTCAGAAGCCTACATTCCGCAACATATGGTACATGGTCAACCTAACAAGGAGTGACTTAAGTCCAAATGTTACTCACGTCACAATGCAAACCATTGTAATCACGCCCTATGTACTCTCTTCAAATTATTATAAACCAATGAAAATATATGTAATAAAATTGAAGGGGATGTCTAATTCTTTAGAACTATGGGAATGAGTGACCTAGTTTACCTAATGAGAAAATTCAGATCGTGAAAACGAAATCATTCCCGGAGTCGGGTGATAATTTCGTCTTAAAATGTCCAAAAGTGAAGACCGGTATTTCGTGATATTTAATAATTGTAAATTTTCCTTGTCGAGAAAATAAGACTTAGAAAAATGTATAGAAAATTAAATATCTTTTGGTTTGACATTTTTAGGAAAAAATGTCAAAATGGCTACTTACATGGTAATAGTAGCACATTTGACCTACCTAAGGATACGTTTTTTTAATTTTTATGATTTACAATAATTAGTGCGTGTTGGTTACAATCTAAATTAAATCAAATTATGTATAATTTTGTGATTTAGTGAAAATAAAACGACTAAACAAGGCATAACAATAGGCCTATACTATTAATTTGACAAAAATATAGTTTTGAGCATATTGGATAAACTATATACCCAATATGTCCTACTCAACTTGTTGTAATAACACATTTAAAATAGCGTAAAGTAATGAAATTTGATAAAAAATATTAATCACATTTAATTAATTAATTAATGCAAATTAATCTACTTGCAATTATTTGACGAATATACTAATTTTAGGGAATTTAATTGAAACAAATGTAAAAAAAGTTAAACAATCCTAATAGGAGTCATATGATTAAATTGTTTCACAAAACATATTCAACAATTTGAATGGTTTACTGCGAGTATAAGCCTATGCTATGGGAAAAATAAATAATGAAGTTATACAATTTTCTGTCAGTTGATTGTGTTAAATATATTGTATTGTAGGCAGCACAAGACTGTGCCATAGTTATCTAAAGGCTCCAATATTTCATAATCTATGGGGCTTTTGGGGTCTATCAAAAATCAGTACGCAACAGCCAGGATATATATATATATATATATATATATATATATATAATGGAATTTATTGCCTTTTTTCAGAAGAAAGAAAATACATATGCATTTACATTGCGCACGGGCCTACTTGGCCGTACGTGTATTATTTTTCCATGACTAAAAAAATAAATCTAAACATAATATTAACAAATACCTACAAATACACCTGTATTAAAAAAATAATAGGCTACATATAAGTAAAATCTATGTCTACACCTCATCACAATAATACATATCTACACTCATCCATGAAAATACCATGTGTATAAATAAATAAAAAAGTCTCATTCTGTACACTAATATCAAAAAAATTGCTAGGAAAACAAATTAGAAAACACACACCCACACACCCCTACACATATACACACGCGCACGCTCATACCCCCCGGCCCCGCAGACATCACATGCACTATCAGACTATTCAACTTATCAGATCTACTTATTGCATAATATAATTAAAGATCGAAAAGAAAAACCATATTGAGATTCTTCTTATAGATAATACATATATCCTTAATCTAGAATTTTGCTATATCTCAATTTCCTTACTGTACGCAAACATTTGCATGATTTTGAATCACTCTCGATCCGTCCTAAAAGATCCCAACACGCCACTCTCCCACGATCCGACCTTATAAATCTCTCCGGCAGCATATGTAATCTAAGTTATTCTGTCTCTCTACAGAATGCTATAATATGCTGCCAGTTTTCATGGTCATCGCATAGCGGGCACAGTTTAATGCCTTCTTCACTTGATAAATTATGGGCCAACGATCCCCCGAAATGAAACCATGCAATAGCAATTCTATCATCCCCATCAAAAGAGTCAATATACTTATCCCATCCCCACGAAAGTTTCAGTTCCGTCTGCAAGGTGAGCGATAATTTCTGGATACACTCGGCTTCTATATACTGCCTGTATATATCGATTAGTCTCTTCTTAACACTCCTCCGAACATTTATATTATTCCGCGTACTCCTCTATGCCCTTCAATCCCCTTTCTACACCTATTACCCATTCTCCCGAAACACACTGCCTGTTCTGTTCATTGTAACACTCTGCTCCAAGTTTATTATGTCCAACCAATAGTTAATAGTTTGTTTATTCACAAATCATTATTTAACCATAGATATTTTAAAATATGTATATATTTAATGTAAACGGCGATATTTGAAAACAAATGAGAACGATTGTTACGCTTCATCTGCTTCTTTTGTTTATCACTGCAACCAGATCATAGTATTTATTGCCTATGGAACGCAATATTGTAAGAATGCTCTCTAGTGGAGAAAAAATGAAACAGATCAAACTGAATATTAATTCATTTCTGATGTCGTATGATGTAAATATGACAATTATATTTTTCTGCATTATTACCTGGGAAAAATACATTCAAGAAAGTGCAAACAGTGGTTTATTTTTTTGGTGGTATAATCAGTTGCTACAAATAGTTTTATATTAACTCCTACAAGCGCTATGTGTTGACATCCATGCACTATATATACAATCTGGTAGCCGTATTTCTTATAGGATCAGTCACTGCAAAATAATGGTCAGACCTGTTCAGAATATTAAAAAGGAGTAGCTATCTTTAATATGGTAAATTTAACATTGATAAATATTTTGTGGAACACGACTGTGATTGACTGTAAAACATAAATCATTGAAACGTCATTGGTCATTGACTCCCATTTGGGTCATGAGTTAAATAGTCTGTGTAATACCTCCTGGTTAAACATGCTGTGAGAACTCGTATGAAATTTAGGCAAGATATAAAATACGTAAGAGCACTCACTACTTACATTTATCAGAGAAGAAGGTGCTGAATTTGCTGTGTCTTACATATCTACAATGGTGTAGTCCAATGTTAAGCCTTAGCCGCTCCTTTGTTAAGAGTTACTAGGCCATGTTAATTTAGTTACGCCTACTTACTGTAGGCTTTCAATTGAATTCGGTGCAATGACTGCACCATTATTAGTGATACAATGGCTAAATTGCATGCGCTGGCTGATTTTAATTTTTTTCTTTCTGGTGGTTTTCTCCTATACTGATCTCTTTTGAGAAGTCACATTTTTTTTGTAATATTTGGCCACCAACTTTTATACCTCACTAGCTAATACCCGGCGTGCGCTGCTACGCCTAAATAAATGAAAATGAATGTGCTTTTATGAATACGTAACAGGAAAAATAATTACAAATTTGTATTATTAGATATCCCGTGCTGATTACGCGGCGTTGCCCGGGAATCTACTTATCGCGATCTTCTTGATATAAATGAGCTAAAGTACGAAAATTAATGTGTTTTATGTTTAGTTAAATAAGTGGTAGTAAACATATATACCGTAATTATTTTTAGGTACCCCGTGCTGTTTATCCGGCGTTGTCCGGGAATCCATTCATCCCGATCTTCTTGGCATAAATGAGCTCAAAGACGAAAATTAATGTACTTCTTATGATTAGTTGAATGAGTACAATGAAAAATAATTATAAAACTATATCGTAATTATTTTTAGATTCCCCGTGTTGATTACCCGGTGTTGCCTGAGAATCTACTTTCTCGATCTTCTTGGCATAAATGAGCTAAAAGACAAAATTCGTTATTGTGAGTTATCCGTAAAAGAATGTGCTGCTATGCTTCCACAAGAATCTACGTACTTGTCTCGATCTTCTTGGCATGAATCAAAGACAAAAATGGTTATTGTGAGTTATCCGTAAGAGATAAATGAATGCAGTCGCGGACTTTTTTGTAAAGCGTTTTGAGATATCCAATTCTGTGTACATTAATGTTGTGTATTTGTTATGGTTGAGGCAGCGTACGCCATTTAAACGTCCAAAGAGCACATTTTTCACTTTTCCACTACAAAGGGCTATTTTTAAAGGTGTAGGAGTTGAGTAGCACAACTCTCTTATAGCCTACGTTCATCCCGGGAATCTCCTGAACATTTTGCAAAAGCCTCATTGCAATCAGATTAACGGTATGGCCGCGCATAAAGTACGAACAAAAAACATACAAACAAACACACAAACATTCATTTTTATATATTAGATTATGTCAGAGCAATGAGGGATTACTGCTTGAAATCTCATCTTCTGGCTTGAGGTGAAAATGAATTCAGTAGTCCCTCAATGTGTAAATTCGATCACTCCTAATTTTTCTTTTAGAACAGCGATATCTCTGTCACATAGTAGGAATGAGTGGCTTCGTTGAATTGTAAAATATTAAGATTTAAATTAAATTATCCAATTTTATAATTATACCGGTTTCTTAGCTTGGGCATCTTCATCTTCAGTAATGTCTTGTCGACTGAGAACTGATCGACATAATATCAGCTGACAAGAATTTACTGAAGATGAAACTTCGAAACTGGTACAATTAGAAGAATGGATATGAGACGAGGTATAAAACATTTTTATTTATATCTTAAACTATAGTGATTTTTTCCTATAAAAGTTCAATTGGAAAATATTTTTCAATTATTTTATATTTCCCTGTGGAAAACTTTTTATATTACTTTTCTTTTATAGTCACATTCATTTCGTATTCTTCTCTTTGATTTACTTTTATCGTGAGTGTTTGACAGTAGACCATCTTCAGAATCCATTACCAAATAATACTAATGACTAGCGTACTTGGCAGACGTTGTCCTGCCCGAACGTTCAATTCTCATGTCATGGGCGGACGATAAAAATATGTTACTTTTTTACCATAAAATTCAGCAATTAGGACATAATTAGATATTATTAAATAAGTTCGCAAGAAAACCTCTTACAGCCTTCTGTTGTGGCTCAAGATAGTGTGAATGATTAAGTCACATAGTTATGTCGGAACACTAACGATAATGCAGATGACAACGCATCTGACATAAAAAAATCCTATAACCCCATCGCCGCGCCACCTACCAAGTCCAATTGTGAATCAAAACCATCCAGGGACCCACTCAAACACACAGAAAAAAAATCATCCAAATCGGCCCAGTCGATATATAGGAGTTTTTTAATTTCGGATTTCAAGTAAACCTCCACTTATAAATTGTACTCTCCTTTGCAGATAAGTTAAGAACCGTCATATAACAATTATATTAGAGTGAAAAAAAAGATAAATTGATGAGAGTGAATCAAAACAGTTTTTTTTTTTCAGCTAGATTTCATTTCTGACCCACTGTGCACCGGTCCCATACTGGCCGAAATTCCATGAGAAAAATGTCTTCCTCCATAGAGACTCGAACCAGCGTACGTCCCGTAGTTCTGAGCCAAAACTTCTTGCCTTAACCACTCGGCTACGGCGCGAGACTCTCGGTATCAATTAAAGACAAAAATGGTTATTGAGAGTTATCCGTAAGAGATAAGGGACCCTTGGTATCAATAAAAGACAAAAATGTTTATTGTGAGTTATCCGTAAGAGATAAACATATGCTGACGCGAACGTTTTTGTAGACCTTTTCGAGATATTCAATTCTGTGTACATTACGTTTGTGTATTTCTTATGGTTTAGGCAGCGTAAGCCATTTAAGCGTCCAATGAGCTACTTTTTTCACGTTTTCCACTACAAAGGACGATTTTTAAGGGTGTAGGAGTTGAGTATCACAACTCTCGTATAGCCTATGTTCATCCCGGGAATCTACTGAACATTTTGCAAAAATCCCCATCAAAATCGGATCAACGGTATGGCCGCGCATAAAGTACGAACAAACAAACAAGCATACAAACAAACAAACATTAATTTTTATATATAAGATTAAATAGGACACTGTAAATTTGAAATCATAAACCTGTCACAAACTAACTGAACCTCTTTAATCTACAGAGTCCATAGAGCATGAAGTTTATAATAATAATGAAAAGCATACGAATATTTTGTAATTTGCTTCAAGCGTAGGCTGCTTAGTGCACAATCAACATTAGTCACTGACTTCTGTGGTAACTGAATTAAATGAGACTTTCACGACTTCCCACAATGTACAATAGTATCCTTAATTGACTTGTTTCTGTTCAAAATGATAAATACAAGTACATAGAAATCAAAAATAGGAATGAGATGCACAAAGAAATTAAACATAGGCTCAATTCTGGAAATGCGTGCTATTATGCATTGCAGAGACTCTTGATGTCCCAACTCCTTTCAAAAAACCTTAAACTGAAAATATCTAAAACTATTATTCTACCAGTTATACTATATGTGTGCGAAACATGGACTCTTACTTTAAGAGAGCACAGGAGATTATAAGTATTTGAGAATAATGTACTTAGGAAAATTGTTGGACCAAAGAGAGATGAACAGACAGGTGAATGGAGAAGACTACAAACAATGGACTACATGGTCTTTATAAGAAGCCAGATATAATAAGAACAGTTAAGTCTCGAAGACTGCGATGGGCAAGACATGTTGCACGTATGGGGAATGAAAGACTTGCATGGACGCTTCTTCTAGGAAAGCCAGAGGGAAAACGCCCATTGGTAGTCCAAGAATGAGGTGGGAGAATAACATTAACTATGATTTGAGGGAAGTAGATTTTAAAGGGAATAATTGGAAAGCATTAGTTCAGGATAGGGATATATGGAGAGCTTATGTCCGAGCGGCCATGAACCTAGGGGGTCGATAGTGCCAGTGAGTAAGTAAGTAAGTAAGTAAGTAAAAGGTGATTTCGCTATTAAGTCAAATTTGTCCAAAAATGTGACTTACGTTGTTTCTGAAATAAACCATTCAATTAAAAGCTCAAATAAATTAATAAATGTCATTTTGATAAACAGATAATAAAGGTCAAGTACTCATATCGATTCATCAAAATATTAAAATACAGTCTTAGAAGTAATCAAAGGCAAAGGGAAGCAGTTTCTATCCAAATTGGGAATTGAACCGCAAACATTCACACTGAAATGTTTCACACAACAATGGCTGAGAAAATACTTACGATGGAAATGATTTTTGAAACTAGTCCATGAAGAAATGAGGTGAGTTAATAAGATTTTATTTAAATAAATAATACTTTATAGTGTCAGTTCCTAAACAAAAATATTTTTCTCCTTAATGTTGATTTTAATAGCTCAGTTGTGCACATGGACTCACAATAAGGGGCAAAACTATGGCTATTAAATAATGGTTGGTCATAATAAACGGGAATGAGGACTCGCTCAGAGCAGAGTGTTACAAAGAACAGAGATGGCAGTGTGTTTCGGGAGATTGGATAATCGGTGCAGAAAGGGGATTGAATGGCATAAGGATGGGTTGGATATGGGAGCGGAATACGGAAAATAATATAAATGTTTGGAGGAAAGTTAAGAAGAGATTAATTGATATAGACAGACAGTATATAGAAGCCGAGTGTAGCCAGAATATAATGCTCACCCTGCAGTCGGAACTGAAACTTTCGTGGTGAAGGGTGAATTATATTAACTCCTTGGATGGGGATGATAAAATTGCTATTGCATGATTTTATTTGGGGGATACATGGCCCATAATTTAACAAAAGAAGAAGGCATTAAACTGTGCCCGCTATGCGATGAACGTGAAAATTGACAACATATTATAGCATTCTGTAGGGAGACAGAGCAACTTAGATTACAGTTGCTGCCGGAGAGATTTTTCAGGTCGGATCGTGGGAGAGTGGCGTGTTGGGATCCTTTAAGACGGATAGAGAATGATGTGAAAACATGCAAATTTTTGGGTACAGTAAGGAAATTCAGGGATAAAAAAAGGTCAATAAGGATATATATTATCAATTATAAGAATCTCAATATGCAGTTTGTTTCCGATCTTCAATTATGTAATAAGTAATCTTAATAAGTCAAATAGTCTGATCGAGCATTTGAAGTCTGGAGGGGGGGTATAAGAGGGCGATCGTGTGTGGGGAGGTGTATGTGGGTATATGTGTGTGTGTTTGTTTCTCTATTTTTTAATTTTTTGTAGCATTTTTCATTATTAATATAAAAATTGAGACTTTTCGTATCTATCCACATGGTCTTTTCATGGATGAGTGTAGTTGTGTATTATTGTGTATGGATTGTAGACATAGATTATATATGTATATATTCATTTGTATGTAGGCATGTAGCCATACAGGTATTTAATGTATATTAATATTCTTTTATTTATTTATTACTCATGGAAAAATAATGCACGTACGGCTAAACGGGCCCGTGTGCTATGTATATGAAATGTATTTCCTTTCATTTGATAAAGAAAAATAATAAATTGCATTACTACTTTTAATTTGAATATGGTATTAACTTTGGCTCATAATATTAATTTACTAATTGGTCAGTCTTACAAGTACGACTATGAATCATCCATAATACACAATATAATGTATATACATTACTATGCATATCTCTATGTTTTCACTTTACATCCCATCAAATATACTGGTAAAGGAGAACATTTCAATATAACTAACTAGCTAACTCACTGGTTCTATCAAAACTGGTAGCATGGGCATGAGCTCTCCACACATCCCTATCCTAAGCTAACGTTTTCCAATCATCCCTGTACACTCTACTTCCCTCAAATCATGGTAAATGTTGTTCTCCCATCTCATTCTTATTTAGCTTTTGGGCGTGTTCCCTTTTGTTTCCCTACAAGAAGCTTCCATAAAACTCTTTTAATCCCCATTCATGCCACATGTCCTGCCCATCTCAGTATACGAGACTTAACTGTTTTTATTATATCTGACATCCTATAAAGGCCATGTAACTCAGTGTTATGAACTTTTCTCCATTCGCCTTTCTTTTTGTCCCTCTATGGTCCAAATATTTTTCTAGAACTTTATTCTCAATATTCATTTTTTTCATCCCTTAAAGTAAGATATCATATTCTGTATCCAAATAATACAACTGGGAGAATAACAACTTTATATATTTTCAGTTTAACGTTTATTGAAACCAGTTTGGACGAAAAACTGCATGCATTTCCGGAATAGAGTCTATGTTTAATTCCTTTGTGCATCTCATTTATATTTGTAATTATTGTTCCTAGATATTTGAATTCAGCCACTACTTCAAAATTTCCCTCATTTGTCATCAGTTGTCCATTTCCATTAAATATTTCAATGTGTGACAATATGTTTAGTTTTATTGACGATTACTTCCAGTCCCAAATTCTTACTTTTACTCAATTGAATGTGTGTGTTGGCCCTTAGTCAATACATTAAATAAAATTTTAACATTCATGATGATGGATAATTATGATTAAATGAAAAATATTTGATGATATTGTATCTGGAATGGTACATTTTAAGAAATTAATAATGGATTTAATCAATATCCCACCATCTGTATATTGTGAACCTAGAATTGAAATACTGGACATACCGTTATTCATTATTATGAAAACTATTATCTCATTTTACTAAAATAGTTAGTCACACTAACTCTACAATGCAATACGAGTTGATATAACAAATCTTTTGATTTCGCTTAGTTTCTAGTAATTTATTAAATAACTCCTCATGAAAAATTTTTACCGATCACATGGACAGCGATCATTTTCCCATAATAACGAGCATTATTGACACATACACAATAGAAATTTGAGATAATATATATGTTTAAAGATTCTTGAATTTCCATTGTACAGAAAATGACCCGATTATCTTTAACAAATTTCTTCAGTCAACAGACTTGTTAACAATAAGATATTACAAATTATCTTTACCTATTTTATCAAAAAACACATCCAAATAGTAAACCAAACAACACCGAATCACATGGTGAAATAAGAAATATTCACAGGTCATTGTATTACACTGAGAAATTATTTTGAACTTCCAAAAAATGAAAGCAATGGAAAATCATCTCAATATGAACAAACAAAAATATAATTTTTAGACAAAACATATAGTGCTAGAATGTATACATTTCGATGTCATATTTCTTCTTGTTGTTCAAGCATCCAAGTCTTAGACCTTAAGTGCTGTATGATCTCACTGATGAATTTTGTATCCAGCGTTTCCTTGCCCGGCCCAATGATCTCTTCTCTGTTGGACAGTAACGAAGCATGGCTTTGGGAATTCTATCTGAACTCATTTCTCGCATATGATTCATCCAGTATTTCTTGTATTTATGTACGAATATAATGATTGGTTCTAAACGTAGTTCCTTCAAGATTTCTCCATTGCGTTTGTCATTCCAATTATTACAGTATCATGCTGTATATCGCATGAATCTCATTTCACTAGAAGTTTGAAGTAATATTTAAATCTTCTATTTCTCATAAGTAATGCCACGAGTGATTTCCAAATTATCGATATTCTCGACTCACGAAGTGAGTCTTGAATTTATCTAGAGAATTTGGAAATCAAGAGTGGCATTTGTTAGGACTATTTAACGAATAAAATTAAGATGTTTACTCACAAATCATTATTTAAACATAGTTATTTTAAAATATTTATATAATTAATGTAAACGGAAGAGTTTGAAAACAAATGAGAAACGATCGGTACGGTTCATTTGCTTCTTTTGTTCGTCACTGCAACCAGAGCATATTATTTATTGCCAAAGGAACGTAATATTGAAAGAATGCGCTCTAGTGGAGAAAAAATGAAACACATCAAACTGTATATTAATTCATTTCTGTCCTATGATGTAAATATGACAATTATATTTTTCTGGTATGCTATTACCTGGGAAAAAATAAATTTAACAAAGTGCAAACAGTTGTTTCTTTTTTTGGTGGTATAATCAATTGCTAGAAATATTTTATATTAACTTCCGCATGCGGTATGTGTTGACATTCATGCACTATATATACAATCTGGTAGCCGTATTTCGTACGGAGTCAGTCAGTGCAAAGTAATGCTATGACCTATTCAGAATGTTAAAATGAGGTGCTTTCTTTGTTATGATAAACTTTAGTTGGTAAATTCTAGGCGAAACACGACTGTGGTTAGTTGTAAACCAAAAATCATTGTAACGTGATTGGTCATTGACTCCTATTTGGGGCATGAGTTAAATAGTCAATGAATGTCAGATATGATATGAAAATAAAATTAATGTCTGATCTATATATGAACCCAGCATTAATTTATTCTTTTCGTGTGATTAATATATGATTGTCTGCTACTGCCAGTTATTATAGATTATAGATTTCAGATTAGGCGTATATATATATATATATATACTAAAGAAACTGAATTTAAGTTTGTAATTGAAGATGCAGTGTTCATTTACTCTGAAAATGGTACGAAAATACAAAGGGAATGTTTATAAATATTTACATATCTTCACTCTAATATATTTGGGAATGTATCATCAACATTTCACATCCATGGAGTTAAGCCACATGATGGACGATTGTGTTCCACTTTAAACTTAGTCAGTAGTCTCGTGGAATGTATTATGATTGGTTATAAGCATAAGGTAACAAATAAAAACTCTGAAACATTTCATTCTTCACCCATGACAACCGCTGCACAGTTGGCCGAGTTGAGCTGCTATCTTGAAATTTTCGTTCATGTAATATCTAAAATATTGTTATGAATATCAAATGAGAATATTTCGCTCTATCAAATTACATATATTGTGGTTGTATTCAACATTTTAATGATCATCATTTATACTTCTGATTTATGTCTGTCGTCTTAAATTTACCAACTTAGATTGAGTATGTCATGATACCTGGAGATTATAGATGTTAGAGTGATAGTGAAATAGGATTTTAGATGAATATGAAATGTCTAGTTACTCTTAAATTGAGGAAAGTGATTCTAGAGTTTCAAGTTATATTGACCATGCTACTGTGCAAAAATTATTGCTAGTGATAATGACTAAGGCGATACAAATTTTATATGGTAGAACAGAATAATAATTGTACATTTAAAGGAAATGACACTATGAGGTTTATTTTAATTATAGTAGTCAAAATATTTACGACTTATCTCATAATTGTAGATTTCTTGAAGACCAAGGTTACGACACTTTACGCATCATAATCAATTATTTCTAACTGTGGAATTGGCGATTGGTATTACTGTAGGTTGATTTTTACTCCCTCTGTTGGTTTACAGATGAACATCCAAATCATGTTTTTTTATCTTCCCTGGGAATTCAAAAATTCATTGTTTTACTTTAATTTTTGTGGATCTGAATTACCTCCCAAATTGTGAGTTCCTTAGATTTCTCTACAATTATCTTAAATATAACTCAGATAGATGGAAGGAAATATATTTATGGAAAATCATTTGCTGACAAAAGAGCAAAAGAGTCAATAGAAACTGGTTCTCCTTGTCTAATATTACTGCTACGACAATTCTGGTAGTTAGAAGGAAAGGAGTATAACTTATTTTTCTTAAAAAACGACTTTGGTGCATAACTACATTCTTGAAGCATAATTTTATTTAGTGTTAAACGGATATAAGTGTATGTTTTAGGAGTAGTTAAAGTATGGCGGCTATTATTTCGATTACCATCATATCGGGTCCTCCAACCGTTACAGCTGGTTTCCTCAGCCTGCAGCACTATTTATTATATTTACCAAAATCTCTCATTATGCTGGATGGGCACCAGTCCCCATTCTGGCCGAAATTCTACAACCAAATTTCTTCCTCCACAGAGACTCGAACTTGAGCAAGTCCCACAGCTCTGTGCCAAGGGATCTTCCATTAACCACTCGGCTACAGTGTGGGACATATACATCTATACTGATATTAGGAACATTTCTCCAAGGTATTTCACGATGGAGGACGAAGTGCTCAATAGGAGACATGAACCAACAATTATCAACCAAGTGTTTAAACCATCAAAAGTGCAGAGACACACAAGAATGAACATTTATAAAGTTCTCGCTAGACCCATAATCTGTCATGGCAGAGAAGCTTGGACCATCAGAACTCAGGATGACCGTTATATTACAGCCACGGAGATGAAATTTCTGCGACGAACTGCAGGTTATAGCCTTCTAGACCACCAAAGAAATTCAACAATAGCCAGAGAGTTAAACATCGTACCTATATCTGAATACCTCCAAGAATATAGAAACAATTGGCTAGCCCATATTCAGCGCATGGATCGTCACAGAATACCAAAACAAATTCTTCACTACATTCCTCGAGGCAGAAGATCTGTGGGTCGACCTTTTCGGAGATGGCGAGAGACCGTAACGGGCCACTGGGCCTAATACTTGAAAGGCAGATGATGATGAAACCAAGACTCAAACTTCCCTATTCAGCATCCATTATGAAAAATAAGAACTAAAGGAATTCATTAGATGTCACATTAAAGATGTAAAAATTAAAATCTACAACAACAATACTACATGTGTTTTCACATATTCAAGAATTTTATGATCAGATGGACACAACAATCTACAGGGTTGCTACAAAAGGAGTGAACGTTATATGAGACAAACTATATTTATGTTATTTGGTATTGACTCATTATTTTCCACAAATTAATTGATATTTAAAAGTATCATAAAGAGAAAAATACAAATATGAAATGAATTTTTAAAGTTGATGACAAATGAGGGTAATTCGGAAGAAGTGACTGAATTGAAATACCTAGAAACAATAATTACAAAATGGAATGAGATGTACAAAGATATTAAACATAGGCGCAATTTTGCAAATGCATGCTCTTAAGCATTTCAGGGTTTTTTGTTGTCCCAATTCCTCTCAAATGATTAAACTGGAAATATATATAAATATTATTCATCAGTTATATAATATGGATGCGAAACATTGACTCATACTTTAACATAGTAGAAAATATTATTTGTATTTGAGGCTAAAATTCTTAGAAAAAAATTGGACCAAAGAGAGGGGGAACAGACAGAAAAATGGAGAATAATATATAAAAATTAACTACATGATATTGATAGGAAGTCAGGTATAATAAGAAAAGTTAAGTTTCATAGACAGATAGGAAGGATATATGAAATCAATGCGGAATGAATCTGGGAATATCAGAGGGAAAACGCCCAGTAGATAGGACAAGACTACGATGGAATAAGAACATTAATTATGATTTGAGCGAAACAGATCACACAGAGAATGAATGGAAAACATTAGTTCTGGATAGGGATATATGGAGAGATAATGTCTTCGCGGTTTGAACAGTGCCACTAAATGAGTTAGCTAGTTCTTATTTAACAGTTAATTTATCGGCTGTGGTCATTAGAGTTACAATCCAAAGCTGGGATCAAATGACTAACATTATTTTTCAGAGGTCTCTTGTTCCAGATACGAGTTTTTTGTGAGTCATAAAGCTAAAAACTGGATCCACGGTGTTTACTTCACTTCCAATTTAAGCCAAAGTCAGGATGTGTAAAAAGTAAAGTAAAGTTATCCCACTACAGGCCTCAGGAGGCCCCTTAGGGTAGTAGGAGGTTAAGGCTCCCACTTTTCTGGACAATCGGCACTTGATGTCAGCCGGGTTGTCAGCCCTGCGTGACAGCCATCTTTACCCCCAGAACAAGAGTCTGGTACTCATTTCCGTTAGAGGCTGAGTCGACTCGAGGGTCATAGTGCCTCCGGAAGGTTTGGTTCAGTTTAAAAATCCTGACCCCGCTGGGACTCGAACCCTCGACCTTCCGGCTTGTAGCGCAGTGCCTTAACCACTACGCTACGGCGTGCCACCAAGTCAGGATTTGTACACTCTGAAAACATCCATCAACCCAGCCAGATTTGAATCCAGAAATGAATGTGGGGGCAATACATTAGGTGTCACTAAAAATCCATATTAGAAAATCAGTGTAGAAATTTATTATTGTTATTGAATCTGAGTTTGAAATAAAACAGTTTTTCAATACATTATATTATAGCTTAACATGAACTTTAAGCATCACATGTTATGTTTAATTAGATTGAGAAAAAATCTAATTTCATGATGAAATGTTTGTATTAGAATAGATAAGTACATTCATAAATAGAGGTAATTTTATAGACCAAGCACAAAGAACAATACTTTCATTTTGTATATAAGTGTCTTCTAGGGACCTTCTGTTGAGTCTGGTGATCAGTAGATATTCGGTGAGCATACATGAATTTAATTTACATGACTAACTAACTAACTCACTGGCACTATCAAACTCGTAGGTTAATGGCCGCGCGGACATAATCTCTCCACACATCCCTTTCCTGAGCTAATGTTTACCAATCATCCCCTGTATAATCTACTTCCCTCAAATCATAGTTAATATTATTCTCCCACCCCATTCTTATACGTAACAATGGGCGTTTTTCTTCTGGTTTTCCTACAAGAAGCTGCCATGCACATATTTCATTCCCCATTCGTGCCACATGTCCTGTCCATCGTAGTCTACGAGACGTAACTGTTCTTATTATATCTGGCTTCCTATAAAGATCATGTTGTTCACTGTCTGTTCATCTCTCTTTGGTCCAAAAATCTTCCTAAGAACTTTGTTCTCAAATACTCGTAATTTCCTTTAAATTAATGTTTGCTTTTTTCTTTGTTGTCTATATAACATTTAAAGTTCACTTTTCATCTAAATATGACCAATACATAGATTAATATCATATAACAATAGAACATCTATGTTCATGTATCTGCTATTCAGTATACCCTACATTTAATTTGAATTTTTTTCTAGCAAAAACTCTTAATTCTCAATTCAAATATAAATTGGAAACTTTACAAGTCATCACGTATAATATTTAATACAATAAAATTTGTTTCGCATCATTTGGCGCAGCTCAGTTGGTAGAGCTTTCGCATAGAAAATGAAAGTCGTAGGTTCAACCCCAGTCTGAACGGATATTTTTCTCTTCAAGTACAAAAAATAAAATTTGTACCAGTTGTGGCAATTGCCCTCAACAAATGTTCCATCAAAGCATTTTCTCTTATTAATTAAATAAAAATAAAACGTTGTTTTATTTGATTTTCATATTTATTATATAATTCAGTGACAGCTGTTTCGGTACACTGTACCTTCTTGAGACATGTTAACAAATTATGAATTGTCAGCTGTTTCGGTACACTGTACCTTCTTCAGATTGTGTTAACAAATTATGAATTGTGTTCTACAACAACTGTCACTGAATTATATAATAAATATGAAAATCAAATGAAACTACGTTTTATTTTTTATTTAATTAATAAATATGGATTTTCATCAAGTAAACATCAACTCATTGATTATTTTCTCTTATAACATGATAATATTTTATGTGATGAAGTGTAAAGTATCTAATTCATATTTCAAGTATATTTCCTATCATTTTTTTAAATCTTAACTTTATTTCATTATATCAGTAGTTAATTACACACTTCATAAGCATTGTGCTTTTTTTATGGTGCGACAAAACTAGGAAGTTACTAGCTCACCAGCAGAGTGATGGCCTCACTTCCATATGTGTTAATCACTTTGTCTACATGTCGAATATCCCACTCATTATAGCTAGCTACTCATCATCATCATCAACAACAAGGATTAAGCCCAATGGCCTGTTCCGATCTCACTATAGGTCGAATTGGTCCTTCCATCTCTTCAATGGTCTTCCCAACGTTCTTCTCCCTTTTGGTTTATAATTATAAATTCTTCTTGGTATGCGCTGTTCATTCATTCGTAATACCTGCTGAAGATAAGCATTTTGGTAATATGTTATTCTTTCACAGAGATTAAATATATTAAGTTCTGTTCTTATATCTTCGTTTTTCTTTTTATCGGTCCTTTGGTATCCTGCTATCGCTCTCGACATCTTCATTTCAGCAGCCTCTATTTGTTTACTATCTGCCTTTGTTAATGTCCAGGTTTCACATCCATATATAAGAGATGGAACTGCCAATACTTTGTAAAACTTCAAAATAGTTTCTTTTCTAGTCTTATTCAATAAAGTGCGTTTAATTGTGCCACATAGATAATTGAATCGTTGTATTTTAGTGTGTTTATCTAAATTTCTGTCATTGCCTAAATGACAACCCAAATAATTAAAATTCTGAACTTGGTCTATAATTACACTGTTTATCACTATTTTTGTTCTTATTGCACATTTTCCTTTCAGAGCTAATATTTTTGTTTTAGATGTAGATATTCTTAAATTGTATTTTAGAGAGATATTATTTAATGTATAAAGGAATTGTTGCAGAGCATTTTCTGATGCTGTCATTATTACTTGATCGTCTGCAAAAAGCAGAGTTGTCAATACACTATTTATATTAATTTGTTCTTGCCATTCATTTATGAATGGTCCAAGTATAAATTAAATAATACTGGTGACAATGGACACCCTTGTCTTACTCCCTGGTTTATACTTATTGTATATATTCAAGTTTCTCTTGATGCTGGATGGGCACCAATCCTACATTAGCCGAAATTTCAAGAGAACATTTCTTTCTCCATGGAAACACAAATCGGTGTATGACCTGTACCTCTGCACCACGGATAATGCCTTGGGTATAACGTGGTACAGCCTCAGTATTAATTTAACAGTTAAATATAAAAAACACATGTTTTTATTATTGAATTATTATAAATTAAGTAAATTAATTAATATTAAGCATCTAAAATTATTTATATAAAGACAATAAGTAACTTTTACAGCTAAAACTTATGTATCCTATCATTGATTAACTTATTTATTTCTTCTTAAGGTTTACAATCCCTTTGAAATCTTTCTGTGTCATTTCAAGATTCTATAGGTCTATAGCTATTCTCCATTCTTCTCTACACTTCAATTTCTCCTCCTTCAATATATGTTTTTATATTTTTCTGACAACTTTCGTGTTCATGAAAAGTTTGGTCTTCTACCCTTCCTTCTTCCTGTTAGACTCTACTAATGAACCTTCCTCGGTAATCGGTCTTCCATCAAAGTTCCAACCATCTTAATTATGTGGTTTTGATAATTTCTCCTTTCAGATTAATCCTTTTCTCGACCAAATAATTATAATGCATCTGTTATACCTACTTACAACAATATGAGATATAATTAGATTTTTAATAATTGCATTAGACTATAAATGGATTTAAATATATATGAATCCTACACACTAAACATAATATAATGGTAAGATATGTTTCTCCAACGAATTGAAAATTACCTGTGTACTGTAAAAAATATAACTTAAATATATTAGAATGTTTTCGGCAGAAACTAACAATATTACATATATAGGTCTATTAGACATTTTTTAGAAACAAATTCTGTTCCATTTACATCAACATTTAGTAAAATGTGTAAAAATCTTAATTTTAGTACATAAGTATCAATGCTCTAATATTGTAAAACTTAATTGTTTATGTGATATCTTTATCCCGTAAGATACATTCAATTATGATATTGCTGTTCTACTTTTATTATTTCTCAGATTGATGTCACCTTAATTATTCCTTAGGTATTTTGCAGTAATTTGTTACTCGTTTTCTATTTTACGAAATTAAATCTTTTGGGATTGTTCCTATTTGAATGTAATTTATTTTCTTTAGAATAATTTACAGAGCCAATTTTCACATTTTTCAATCAATTTCCTTCTCAATTAGCCTTAATAAAGCATTCTCTTAATATTACATTCAACTTTAATTAATTACGATATAATCTAGTTAAATGGTGCGTGTAGGCAAACAGTTTTCTGACACTTTTGAAATACAGAATGGGTTGAAGCAAGGAGATGCGCTATCTCCTCAACTATTTAATTTTGTACTAGAACATGCCATTAAATCTTTAGAGAATGAGGAAGGTTTACAACTGAATGGTATTAATAAGCTGTTAGTTTATGCTGATGATGTAGTATTGTTGGCCGATAGCGAGGAGATACTAAAGGACAATACGCACACACTATTGAGTAACACTAAGAAATTAGGACTGTAAGTAAATATCAATAAAACTAAATATATGGTCACAAGTAGAAATTCATTATATAATGGAAATGGACAGCTAATGACAAATGAGGGAAATTTTGAGGAAGTGGCTGAATTCAAATACCTAGGAACAATAATCACAAATAGGAATGAGATACACAAAGAAATTAAACATAGGCTCAACTCTGGAAATGCGTGCTATTATGCATTGCAGAGACTCTTGATGTCCCAACTCCTTTCAAAAAACGTTAAACTGAAAATATATAAAACTATTATTCTACCAGTTATATGGTTGCGAAACATGGACTCTTACTTTAAGGGAAAAGAGATGACAAGTATTTGAGAATAAAGTAGTTAGGACAAGTTTTGGACCAAAGAGAGATGAACAAACAGGTGAATGGAGAAGACTACATAACAATGAACTACATGGTCTTTATAGGAAGCCAGATATAATACAAACAGTTAAGTCTCGTAGACTGTGATGGCAGGACATGTTGCACATATGGGGAATGAAAGACTTGCATGGGAGCTTCTTGTAGGAAAGCCAGAGGGAAAACGCCCAGTTGGTAGACCAAGAATGAGGTGGGAGAATAACTATGATTTGAGGGAAATAGATTTTAAAGGGAATAATTGGAAAGCATTAGTTCAGGATAGGAATGTATGGAGAGCTTATGTCCGCGCGGCCATGAACCTATGGGTTCGATAGTGCCAATGAGTAAGTAAGTAAATAAGTAAGTATAATCTAGTTAAATTATTTTAGGTAAAATTTAACCACTCACCTCATATTAAAGTTTTAATAATTGTAAAACTTTAACCTCAAATTATTGAGGACGACCGAGATACTCGTATCTGGTACTGTTTTCCAATTCTTAAAACTGTATAACACAGTGACCTCAACGGAGTTTCGCAATATATTTAAAAAATCTTGATTAACCTCATATTTTAAAATATGAGGAGAGTGAATAAATTTTACCTAAATGAATATACCTCATAGTGTGAATTCCTGAAATAAGTAAATATATTCTATTTACAAGTGCAGTTTCAAATTTCAGTAATCACACCACAACTATACATAAGTGAAAACAGAACTTTGCGATATTTCAGAAAAAAATATTAGATCAAACAACAACTGCGTTTTAAATATAAATAGGTTTCTCAACTTTTATCAAAGCACATTCCATTATTTAAAGTAATGTCACGTCCAGAAAAAAAACAAACAAAGATGTCGCAATGTCATGACAATATGTTTATCATATATATCTCTGTCTACATATTTGCAATGACGTAACAGCCCAATGTTGGTGCCTTAGTCACTCTACTGTTAGGAGTTACCAGACTAAGTTAACTTTTAATTATGATTATTACCCTGCTGATGTCATGAATGATGTGCAATCAACATACAGACCCAATGAGACATCTAGTAGGCACCTAAGTAATACTAGAATAATGAAGAGCAATACATTTTTCTTCCAGGTCTCTTCATTCAGGGTTTCGTTTCTTTAAGAGCCTGAAAATTTTCAGATATTGAACTCATGTTTTAATTCCCTCCTGGAAATTGCTCCTATGATTTTTCCACCCTAAAAAAACCAACTACCGCAGCCAGTAATGAACCCGTAACCCTCGGGACAAGAGACAATGAATATAATCACTGATCCACTACAGCTGACTGTATGCATATTTTCTCATTTGGCCTTCAACGGTTAATATAAAAAAAATAATTATAGTATTAATATATATATATATCCATCCATCCATCCATCCAGAGTAAATCTGCCCGACGACAGGTCCTTCACTGCAATCATAGCATTTTCATGCTATGCTTGCAGCTTTACTAGGGAATTGTAGGTATGGTAGCTTCCCGTTGCTTTCCACACCGGTTAAGGATGATGATGATAATGATGGTCATATGGTTTCGGGGACCGTTAGGGCCTTAAAGTTTTCCTGACATTTGTCTTACATGTGAGGAAAAACCCCTATAAAAACCTCGCCCAGAAAAACTGCCCTGTCCGGGGATCGAACCCGGGCCCACTACGTGACAAGGCAGAACGCTACCTCGAGACAACAGCGGTGGATATATACATATATATATATATATATATATATATATATATATATATATGTTATAATTAAATATTTAACATTGAGCAATGCAAGCTTAATATGGTATGATAAGAAAAATAAATGCCTGGACGGGATTCGAACCCGGATCTGTGAGTCTGTACCTCAGTGTGATAATATATCACACTGAGGTACAGACTCAGAGATCCGGGTTCGAATCCCGTCCAGGCATTTATTTTTCTTATCATACTATATATATATATATATATATAAAACTTACAGAAAAATTCCAATTATGTGTTTGGCCAGGATCTGTTTAATAGCTATAAAATTTTCACCTCATAGCTTTCTGACATTCATTATCAAATTTGACAGCAATAAGATTACCTCAACATGAATCTTTCTTGCCTGAACAAACCTTTTATTATTTTGCAGTTCTACATTTTAACTGAAGTGGTAGCATGACTCCGTCTGACTAGCAAGCCTGTGTTTGATATCCGGCGAATATGAAAATTTATTTTTGTAAAATTTTTAATCTGAGGGTTAGGAGGAGTGATGGTGTACAATTTTTAAATGATAGATGCTTAAATGATCCCGAGAGCCTTAAGGGTTTCCCCATGCCGGACTGGTCGAAGGTGATAAGCCAGACGAAAAAAGTACCTTGGTCGAAAGAGCGACGATCTTTTACCGTAAAAATACAACCGTCAAAAAATTTGGACATGGGTTCAACTGGGGTAAAATTTTCAGGAGGGGATAGGGATGTATGGAGAGCTTGTGTCCGCGCGGCCATGAACCTACGGGTTCGATAGTGCCAGTGAGGTGGTTAGATGGTGTATCGGATGCCTGGATAAAATTCTATATCCTTCTGCATATTTATTTGAGAAGACAGGTGGTATTGTTGATATGTGTTTGTCCATTGGATGAGGACAATAAGTATGGCATCCATCTTTTTTTAGTTTTTTGATAGGAGTAAGCTATTTGCTTGCACTTGGTTTCACTTTTCGTTACTCTTTATACCTTACAGAACTTACTCGGAAGACAATGCAAATACGTATTATCATAAGTAATGCCACGAGTGATTTCCAAATTATCGATAAATTCACGACTCACGAAGTGAGGAGTGAATTTATCTAGAGAATTTGGAAATCAAGAGTGGCATTTGTTAGGACTATTTAACGAATAAAATTAAGCTGTTTACTCACAAATCATTATTTAAATATAGTTATTTTAAAATATTTATATATTTAATGTAAACGGCGATGTTTGAAAACAAATGAGAAACGATAGGTACGCTTCTACCGCTTCTTTTGTTTATCACTGCAACCAGATCATACTATTTATTGCCAAAGGAACGCAATATTGTAAGGAGGAGCTTTCTTTAATATGGTAATTATAACACTGATAAATATTTGGTGAAACACGACTCTGATTGGTTGTAAAACAGAAATCATTGAAACGTGATTGGTCATTGACTCCCATTTGGGGCATGAGTTAAATAGTCAGTATAAAGTGGTCTGCCAAAGTGGTGGAAAAATTGAAAATAGACAACGTATCCACCTAGCATATAATTAATTCTATGCATAAAACGTCCAGTAGTGATGTTGGAAGTCACAATTGTTGCTCTATCCCTAACGGTCCACTGTAGGTCATTCAGTTCGAAGTCGGGACTCTGAATGATATATAGACAACTCTGATACGGACGGGGCGTTGTACACGGTAAGCAGTTGTCAGGCTGTGATCTGTTGATACTCGACTCCTGCTTGCGAGTTCTTTTTTTTCAAATAGAGACAGATGTGTTACAAATTAGATGATTAATGGCATTCTCATCTGTTCCTATCTATTACTTTATGACACATTTTGTTTTAATTAATAAATGGTTTGAATTTTAACAACTCACATCATAATTGTAGATTTCTTGAAAAATAAAGTATTGTTTGATGAAAGTTAAAAATTAAATTGTACCTGTTGGTAGGTGCCGTCGTCCTCAACTTTGTTAAAATATTGTATATAAAATTAACTGGAGCGCTTTCGGAAGTTATCTTCCATCTTTTGCAGGTTGAGCTTCTGCTACTCGTTGTTGTGTACGGTGATGTATGCTCCAACTGTTTGTTGCTGCAACTGACTTGTTTTTGACGATCTCGTATAATGGGTTTGACTGGGGTGTGTTCTCATTAAGAAGTGAGGTGTTGTTTGTTTCCTTTATAATTTCACAACAAGTAGCGGAAACTCAACCTGCAGAAGATGGAAGATAACTTCCGAAAGCACGTACACAACAACAACAAGTAGCGGAAACTCAATGCAGAAGATGGAAAATGGCTTTCGAAAGCACGTACACAACAACAAGTAGCAGAAACTCAACCTGCAGAAGATGGAACATAACTTCCGAAAGTGCTCCAGTTAATTTTATATACAATATTTTAACAAAGTTGAGGACGACGGCACCTACCAACAGGTACAATTTAATTTTTAACTTTAATCATATGACTTCACCTCAACGGAATTTGATATGAATTTTACTAGCATTGATAAAGTATTGTTATCTACAATTATGAAGTGAGTCGTTAAAATTCTATATATTATTTTCAATAAACCTCATAGTGTCATGTCCTTTAAATATTAACAAAAACTTTTAATTTGTTTCAGGAGAGTAGTCAATTTTTTTCTAATTAAAAAGGTACATAAAATATAAAGCTATGAGTATAATATTCAACCATTAAAATAAAGAGCCACATGTAGGCTAATTTAATAATTTATTACATATTTTTGACGTAGCAGCTACTGACTTTGTTTGGATATATTTCTGTAGTATACCAATAATTTTTAAATTACAATTTGTTATATAAAAGACTATTTATATTAGAAACGTTATTTTAAATAGTGGTCTCGAGGTAGTGTGCTGCCTTGTCAAGCAGCGGGCCCGGCTTCGGTTCCCGGTCGGGGCAGACTCCTGGGTGAGTTTTGTTTTTGGGGGGGTTTACCTCACCTGTAAGACAAATGTCAGGAAGCTTAGGGCCCAACGGTCCCCGAAAATCATCCAGCCATCATCATCATTCTTATCATTATCATCCTTCACCGGTGTGGAAAGTAACAGGAAGCTACCACACCTATAGCTCCCTAGTTAAGTTGCAAAGCATAGCATGGAAATGCTATGATTGCAGTGAAAGACCTGCCCTCGGGTAGAATTACTATGGATGGATTTTAAATATAATATACAAAAAAATATGGTTTTGGTAATGACCAGTTTAATTGCAATTTATACAAGTGTTCCAAATCAGTAGTAACTGACATTATTCAGAATTATCTGCAAATAACTAACTCACTGGCACTATCGAACCCGTAGGTTCATGGCCGCGCGGACATAAGCTCTCCATACATCCGTACCCTGTGTCAATGATTTCCAATCATCCCCTGTATAATCTACTTCCCTCAAATCATAGTGAATGTTACTCTCCCACCTCATTCTTGGTCTACCAACTGGGTGTTTTCCCTCTGGATTTCCTACAAGAAGCTTCCATGCACGTCTTTCATTCCCCATTCGTGCCACATATCCTGCCCATCGCAGTCTAGAGACTTAACTGTTGTTATTATATCTGGCTTCCTATAAAGACCATGTAGTTCATTGATAAGTACTCTTCTCCATTCACCTGTCTGTTCATCTTTAATTGGTCCAAAAATGTTCCTAAGAACTTTATTCTAAAATACTCGTAATCTCCTTTCCTGCCTTAAAGTAAAAGTCCATGTTTCGCATCCATATAATGTAACTGGTAGAATAATAGTTTTATATATTTTCAGTTTAACGTTTTTTTGAAAGGAGTTGGGAAGTCAAGAGTCTCTGTAATGCATAATAACATGCATTTCCAGAATTGAGTCTATGTTTAATTCCCTTGTGCATCTCATTCCTGTTTGTGATTATTGTTCCCAGGTATTTGAATTCAGCCACTTCCTCATGCAAATATATTTATTAATTCTCAATTGGGTTATTTTACGTAGACTTTCAAATTTGTTATTATTTTTGTTCTTAAGCTCAGATTATACCTTGCATTTTAGGTATTGAATAACGATTACATGTTTTTATAATATCTATTTTCTTTACAGAACATAAAAAAATGAAGTGTGTTATTCCACTATTGATGGTAGTAACTGCCTGTTACTGTGCCTCGTTTGAAGAAGTTTTAAAAGATGAGTGGACATTATTTAAGGTAATAAGTCATATTATAACACGGTATCTGCAACTAAGTCAGTAGACACTATTTAAGGTAATAAGTCATATTACAACACGGTATCTGCAACTAAGTCAGTAGACACTATTTAAGGTAATAAGTCATATTACAACATGGTATCTGCAACTAAGTCAGTAGACACTATTTAAGGTAATAAGTCATATTACAACATGGTATCTGCAACTAAGTCAGTAGACACTATTTAAGGTAATAAGTCATATTATAACACGGTATCTGCAACTAAGTCAGTAGACACTATTTAAGGTAATAAGTCATATTACAACACGGTATCTGCAACTAAGTCAGTAGACACTATTTAAGGTAATAAGTCATATTACAACACGGTATCTGCAACTAAGTCAGTAGACACTATTTAAGGTAATAAGTCATATTACAACACGGTATCTGCAACTAAGTGAGTAATTAGATCGCTGGGACTATCGAATCTCGGGGATAATTGTTATTAATTCTCCTAATATACACATCAACTAACTTCTTCCAATCATCAAAAATAAAATTTGGCTCCATCAAATCAAAATGTTATCTGCAGCTATTAATTTCGGAATCCTGCAGAGGTTTAATATAATTTAAAGTTAATAGCTATAATATACAGTCTGGATATATTTTAAGAAAAGACAAAAGCTATGGGATTTTAATAAAAAGTCTGGTAAGATTAAAAACAGACCTTAATGTTAAACAAATAGAATAAACAAAATATTTTGAATATTTAAAGTCATATAGTGCCATATGTGAAAATAATGGTTGTGACAAAAATATATTCAAATTTCAAATATTGATGGGAACAATTTAAATAATTTTTTCAGGGAGACATGGACAGATGCTTTTGAAGTTTTACAAAAGATGCGCGTATCAATATTGGTATATGGCTCAGAGGGTTTGGAAACTAACTGAACAACACAACACTGAAAGCAGAAAAGATGAAGCTACTGAGACAGTTGGAAGGATATACACTATTTGATCATAAACAAAATAATCACATTAAACAGGAATTCAACATTCAAACACAGTAGACTTAACTCACAGTTATATAAATAGATGACATAAGCATGTGCAGAGAATGTCATCAACCCAAATTTCAAGAATATTATAAAACTACAGACACATGAGATGATGGGCGGCCAAAATGACAATTGTGTGAATACTTCTTGATTTTTGTCAACTATTGGAAAAGATCAGATGATATATTTTTTATGACGATGATGTATCATCATCATCATCATAGTACATTCACGAATTTAGGCCATTTGTTGACCTGTTTCGGCCTCAAGAGAAACACCATCCAGAAGTCTTTTGAGTGGACGTCCTGGTTTTCTTCTTCCTGCAGGTTGATATCTTAACATTAGTTTGGGTATTCTGTGATCTTCCATTCGATGAACATGTTGTATCCATCTTGACTTATAATCAGAAATTTTGTTTTCTAAAGATTCCATGTGTAATTCTTCTAAGATGTCTTCATTTTTTTTGTGATCTAGTAGTGTGTATCCTGCAGTCCTCCGAAGATATCTCATTTCAGCAGATCTAAGTCTCTGTATATCCTTCTGTTTCAACGTCCATACTTCGCTACCATACAAAAGAGTTGGAAGAGCCAGTGTTTTATATACTTTCAGTCTTGAATGCTTTTGCACTAACTGTGGCTTGAAGATAGAATTTATTAACCCTAAAATTCTTAAAAATTTAGATATTTTTGCATTTACATCCTTTTCTTCTTCATATGAGATATTGCATCCTAGATATGTAAAATTATTCACCTGCTCCAAAATTTATTGTCCAGTACAATTTTACTTCTGACAGGATCTACACCTTGAAATGCCATAATTTTTGTTTTTCTGTAGATATCTTTAATCCATATTCTTCTGTAATTTTGTTAAGTTCATACAGACCTTTCTGTAGATTATCTTCGGAATTTGCTATTATTATTTGGTCATCTGCAAACAATAGGGTGTTTAATTTTCTATTTTCTGATATTCTTATTCCGAATTTATATGTTTTGTTCCAGCAACATATTACTTCATTGATATAAATTGCAAAGAGTGTTGGGGATAGGGGGCAGCCTTGTCTCACACCACGACATAATGTAAATAAATGTATACTACTTAATATGTATTTAAATGCAATACTAACAATTGTTGCATTTATGTTTTTCAGCTGAAGTATGGAAAACATTATAAAAATCAGGTTGAAGAAGAATTCCGCATGAGAGTCTTTCTAGAAACCAAAGAGAAAATAGCAAAACACAATGCTGAATATGAACTTGGATTGCACACATACACACTCGGGATTAATAGATTTGCAGATCAGGTTAGTTATTATTGAAATATGTCAGTTACAATATGTCAGTTTACCTAGAATTATAAAAATGTGATACTCAAGTCAACAGATTCAATTCACTAGGCTAGTGTTTTGCCAAAAAAAATTAACATTTAATTACCTTCACGGTAAATCTAACATAACAGTGGTAGAGTAATCAATACTAATTGGTTAATTCTTTCCATATTAAATGTTCTTTCTTACCATTACATAAATGAGTAAAGTACCATTTTTCTCTCCTGATTTATTACACAAGAAATACTTTCTAAGAAAATCAATATATCAAATTAGCTTCTTTATAGTAAAGTTTACAAAAGTTTTCTTCATTTTTAATCAAGTCAATAGATTTTATGATAAATTATTTTTGGATTCTCAAATTAAAGTAAAATACTTTAATTTCATTTCACATTTTTAAAATGGTTATTAAAATAACCTTACCTTCGAAATCAGAAGCTAAAATAATTTAGATATTCTATTCGAAAGAATTTATTATGTGAAATAACAAAAGGTCAATATTGTTTTAACGTATGATATTGAAACATTGCTAATTAAAATGCTTGTTTGTTTAATAATGCTGAATACTTGACAATTACCTACGAGTTATATTGCTCTCCAGTAATTCAAGGTACTGTAGATTTGGTTGAAATATACAGACATTGTTGAAGACAGTCGTATTTCATATGCTCTTGCATAACCCACAAAAAAAGTAGGGAAGAGATCAGTGAGATTCGTTTAAAATGTTTTCATCAGACTCTCATGAGTAAAAGGCCAGACTTAGAGATGTAACAACTTCTTTTCCTTGATTGCTCAGGGATTTCAAACAATTGCGGGTTTTTCCAACTTCATCTGTTATTTCCTAAAATTTCTTTAGATAATTGGACAATATAATTTTAAATTCTGAAGTGGTGAATCTCTTACCTGTTAGGAATGGAACATTTCATGAAATATTCTGTACAGTCCACCGCTATGGTCCTGAGGTAGTGTGCCTTTTCACACAGGAGGTCCAGGTTCGATCCCTGGTCGAGACAAGCTTCCTGGATGATTTTTCTGGGTTTGTCCTCACCTGTAAGAAAAATACCATCATAATCATAATCATTCACATTCGTCTTATATTAAGTTTACCCATCATATCGGGGCAGCGAAACCCCTCTTTCCAGGCGCCCCAACTTCGGAAGAGGGTTCCAATTAAGCCTATGTCAGGAGAGTAAACCAGAAATATCGAAATGACAATCTGGGGCATAGGATAAAAATGTAAATGTAATATATATTTTTTTTATTTATATACAGAATTTTAATGTTTACACATATTTCTGTGCCTAAAGTTTTATTTTTCTTCTCTGCTCGTCTCTCTCCATTCAATCCATGTCCTCCAGTCCTCTTGCTCTCATTCCAGTTCTTATTTCCTATATCCACGAGTTTCGAGGTCTTCCTCTCCTCTTTCTTCCAGGTGGACACCATTCCAATGTTTTCCTGCGTAATCTTTCTTCTTGTATTCGTCGTACGTGCCCATACCAATTTAATTGCTTATACCGTATATAATCTACTATTCAATAACCAATATTCGTTTTTTCTCTTATGACAGTATTTCTTATTTTGTCTAATCTTGAACATCTTGCTGCTCTCCTCAAGAAATCCATTTCCATCGACATAACTTTTTGTTCTAAGTTTTTGTTGAATTTCCAAACTTCAACTCCATATGTGACAGTACTTCTCACTATTATATATATATATATATATGTGTGTGTGTGTGTGTGTGTTTTATAACCATTGTAGAGGACAACATATATTAAACAAAAGAAACACAGTAACTTATACTAAAATGCGAGGAGGTTTTGAGAGTTTAAAATGCCATTATTTGCAGCTTCGTCAAGAGGTTTCTAGACATATGAATGGCTTACGCATAAAGAATGAAGAATCAAAAACAGGTGGATCAACATTCATAATTCCAGAAAACGTGGTTATCCCTGATGAAGTGGACTGGACACAGAAAGGAGCTGTTACTCCTGTCAAGGATCAAGGGCAGTGTGGATCCTGCTGGGCCTTCAGTGCAGTGAGTATCTCTCCCTGACCATGGGCTTGATGTGCAATACTGTACGGTCTACACATAAAATCTATCCGAGTTAAAATAGTTTTTTTCCCCTATTCATTTTGATGTGAAATAAACGAATATAATATTGAAAATGTTTATTTAGCTCTCAATAACTTGAAATCAGTAATTAGTACTTTAAAAATGAATTTAAATCTGATAAGTTACATTTTTTAAGGAGTAGAAATAGTTGTCATCAGGTCAGGTGATATTTTATTTTGAATTGACCATCACTGCATAAAGTGATTGGTCGTTTGATTAGTTGCTAATGCTCAGGCATATTTGAGTTCTCTCAAATATTTTCTTGCTTCCTAGTATAATGATATAAGTTGTGTAATTTTTGTTAAATTAGAGATCAGATGTTCCGAAGAAGAAAATATGTGAATAGCGAACAAAATATGCCCAAGTGGGGCAAATCGTAGCTTCCACTTAGTGATGTTTTCACCTCAATTTTCTATTTTAGATCCTTGGTCAAACATTTTGTACTATCACATTTATTATAAGCACAAGCACTGTTAAAGGTTTACCTGAATTTTATATACAACAACCTAATACCGGGCATGCGCTGCTACGCCTAAATAAATTAAATATTAAATGTTAATTAAATTATGTGTTATAAACTGCAAGGAAACAAAGATGGCAGTTGCTAAAATCAATGTTTTGTTTTGAATTTTAGGTAAACTCCTACTTCTAAATGTTGGATTTCGCTGGTTGTTTAATAATATCTACTTCGGTTTATTTTAGTAGTACATACGAAGTTTCGTTGTAAAACAAGCAACTTCGCAACTACAAGATCTATTTTAAAATTTTCGTTTTAGGTTAACTCCTACACCTAATGGTTTCAGAGTACAATAGATAGAGGCTAAACACTTACCGTATATGAAAGCATACAAATGCAAATTTTCATGACAATCGGTTGAGCGGTTGAGTAGTCTATTAGTCATAAACATAAGCCGGATGAAAAAAAAAGTAGCCTATATATAAATGTCCCCCCAGCTGTTATTAAAGTACAAGCTAATAGGACATAGAAGTGTTGGACGCCAATTTACAAGATGGGAGGATTCATTAAATCCCACTTGATGTGAAAAATAGGTCAAAAGGCCTAATTTCCTAATTTCCTGAAGTGGAAGAAGAAATGTTCCCACACATGTAATTATATTCTTAGATTTCATTTATTTTTAAAAACTTTTAAATTGTATATTAATTTAAATTTTTAATTATTTGATATTGTTCATCTATAAAATAACCCCTGTGTCTAACTTGTTTAGAAATGCAGCAACGTTCTTAAATAAAACCATTTGATATAATACCCGGCGTGCGCTACTACTACTAAATAAGTGAAAATTAATGTATTTTTATATTTAGTTGAACAAATAGAAACAATTATGAATTTATCTCGTAATTATTTTAAGATTCCCCGTGCTGATTACCCGGCATAGCCCGGAAATCTACTTAACCCGTTCTTCTTGGCATAAATAAGCTGAAAGTCAAAATTCGTCATTGTGAGTTATCAGTAAAAGAATACAAACCTTGCGCTGCTACGTTTGCCCCGAAATCTACTTATCCCGATCTTCTTGAATTCAATATAAGATCAAAATTGCCATTATGAGTTATCTGTAAAAGATAAATATACGCTGTCGATGGCATGTTTTAGAGTTTTTGAGATATTCAATTTTGTGTACATTATTGTTGTGTATTTGCTATGGTTTAGACAGCGTAAGCCATTTAAGCATCCAAAAATATACCTTTTTCACATTTTTCACAGCAATGTTGATTTGTAAGGGTTAAGGTGTTGTGTATTACAACTCCCCTATACATTTTCCCATGAAACTACTTAATATTTTGCAATAAGCTCCTTAACTAACGGATGGACGGTATGACAGAGCACAAAATAAGAACAAACAAACGTTAATGTTTATACATTAGATTTTGACAAAAATAAATGATAGAGAACATCATTTGGCTGAACTCATTAACAAACAAAGCTTTAGAAAATGGCGCATTCCTTATAAATGAAGAAAAGCAAATAATGTAAATCTTGATTATAATAGAGTACCGACTCAACATAATTAAGTTACCACTTTCTTTAAAAATGTCAGGTTTAAGCATTAAGTTAAAACTTCAATGACATTTGTAGCATTAGTAATTCCTATAATTAAAATATATTTAGGACCACACAATAAGCTGTTGTTATACAGTGGTTAACGGTAACTCAAGGGTTGGCAGATACATGCACCTAGCGAAGCGAAACTAATGTTTATTATAAAAGTGTAAATTTGATTGACGTGTTGAATATGGTCAGATTTTCAAAACAATAAATTTTGTTAAATGGAATAATTGAGCCAATTTTAAAACTTCATTGGGAAATGAATACAAAAGGCCAAGGAAATTTATTGTAATACAGTGTGACCGGTAACTCCCATACGAGTACATGCAGTGTGGCCAGTGCTCTCATACGATCAGAGTGTGGCCAGTAGCTCCCATACGAGTACATACAAAGAGGAGCCAGTTACGAAAACAGAGTGGGCTAGTTTATCACATTACTAGAATTCAGAGTAACTTGTTGCTCCCATATTATTACCTAAAAGTGTGAATCAATCTATCGTACGTAAAATATACTAGGGAAGTCTAGGTTTGCTCAAGTAGTCTACAAGGTATTATTAATTTATTGTGTATTGTGTTCTTCATAAGAGGTTAACAAAATAAACCCTTTTTTAATTACTTACATTACCTGTTATTGATCATCGAATTCCTTGTCCTTCACACCAGTAGAACCCAGAAATAAGCTTAATCTAAAATACGTCCTGAAGAGACCCTCGTGCCTACACAAGAGCTCGCTGCACATTCAAAAGCAATTGCATTTTCATACTATACATTAAAAAAATATATATCCAATAAGCACTATACCGGAACACTGGAACAAGGACACGAAACTAGGTAAAGAATAAATGTAATAGCATTTCAATTTATTTAGATTTTAATATTACATTTTTCTCACCTCTGTAGGAATTTACAAGCAATGTAATTAATATTAATTTTCAGACAGGATCTCTTGAAGGACAACATTTCAGAAAAACCGGAAACCTAACATCTCTGAGCGAACAGAATTTAGTTGACTGCAGTGGTCCTTTTGGTAACCATGGTTGTGAAGGTGGATATCCTGCTAACGGTTTTGAATACATCAAACAAAATGGAGGAATTGACACAGAAGATTCCTACCCATATACGGCAGATGTAAGTTGATTCTTTAATATAAAATAATAGACAGTTATCAATCCATCAGTTGATATGAAAAGTACAATTTCATTTTAATAGCTATGTAGCAATGATAATTATTTAGGCGCACAAAAAATATATATGAAATTTGTAAAATAAATTTCAGAAATAGAGAAAATGTATTTTTTAAGACAATGAAATAATATTTAAGATACAGGTGAGGAAATGTCTAATCTACGATTTAGATAAACTAAGAGTTAGATATAGAAGTTGGAATTAAGGTGATGCTTTTCTGAAACTGATAGTAAAATGTGGTTGCAGTGAAGGAATATTGTTTTCATATCCAATTAAAAGTAATAGCTCTATACAAATATGTAATAACATATTTTTATATTATAAACTAAGACCTTATTAAAAGTATCACTATCAATCTTGAAATTCAATTATAAAGTACATTGCTTATCTTCAGCACGTATTACGAATGAATGAACAGCGCATACCCAGAAGAATGTATATTTATAAACCAAAAGGGAGAAGATTGTTGGGAAGACCATTGAAGAGATGGAAGGACCAATTCGACCTATAATGGGATCGGAACAGGCCATTGGGCTTAATCCTTGTTGTTGTTGATGATGATGATGATGATGAAGTACATCGAGTAGGTTATTTGTTCCACACCTCATATCTTTCTCTCTCTCCAATAGAATATGTTTTGAAGGTCATTACCCACATTATCAGCTAAAACTGATTATTGAAATAGTGTGCGACGTGTTGTATACCTTCTCCCTCTGTAGTTGGGCAAATTTCATGATCAAATGCCCATAATAATATTTGGTTGAAATGAGGTCACCAGTTGTAAGAGTTCTCCTGTAGAATTTATCATGTGAGGAATTAAAATAAATACGTCTAAAATTGATCAGATTATTGGTACAAGACAAATAAAAAAAATAAAAAAGGGATGTAATTGCATTATACATCACCTACGTGAAAAGTACAAAAAGGTATATGTTTCAATTGGAGTGTGAAGTTGTACAGCATACAATTTGACTTTGTATTTCCTAAAAATTGTACTTATTAGAATGTGTCTAAATGGCAGGAATTGGAGGGTTCGAGTAGGAAAATACTTTTAGATACTTTGAAATTATGTATTAAATCTCATACATGCATTACTTCCTAATCTATTCAAAATTGTTCCAGAGCATGCAATAAAAACTTACAGAATAAAAAGCATGAACAATGCAGTCATATTAATAAGATATTGATATATGATGATGATGTATTATTATCAGGCATTATGTGGAGATACTGAGAGGCAAACACACACACTATATTCAATACATTAAGAAATTAGGGGTGGAAGTAAACATCAAGAAACTTAAAAAAAATAATCACACATAGAAATACATTATAAAAAATAAATGAACAGATATTGACAAATGACGTAACTTTCAAAAAGTAAATGAATTCAAAATACCTAGAACAATATTTACAAAGGGGAATGATACATAGAAATTAATTAAACATAGTCGCCATTAATTAAACATAATTAAACATCGGAGATGCACATGCTCTTACATATTACTAGGACTCTTGTCATCCCAACTTCTCTTTTAAAAAACGTTAAATTCAAAATTACTAAAATGGTAATTCTTCCATTTATATTATACGGATGTGAACCATGGACTCCTATTCAAGAGAGGAGAAAAGGTTATTAATATTTGAGAATATAGTTCTTAGGAACTCTTTTAGACCAAAGAGAGACAAACAGAGGCTAATGGAGAAGACTGTAATAAGAGCGAACTATGTGATCTTCATGGGGAACCAGATGTGGTAAACTGCAATGGGGATAATGAGGAATGAAAGAGGGGCGTGAAAATTCCTTGTTGGAAAACGAGCGGTTATACCAAGAATGAAGTGGGAAAACAACTTTAAACATAATATCAGATAGGTAAGTTACACAGGAGAATATTTGAAAATATTACCTCAGGATAGGTATTTATGTAGTTTATGTCGCTGCTACCATAAACGTAAGGTATCGAGTTAGTTCGTTCTGTAAAAATATTATATCAATTGTTCATTTATTTAGATGTATATAATTATTATTCTAAATATTGTTTTCTGTTTTATTTTTATTTGATTTTCATATTTATAAGTATGGATTTTCATGAAGTAAACACCAACTCAATTGATTGTTTTCTGTTTTGATTGTAATTAATAAATTCTTCTGAGATGGGTTGTAAATAATGAAATCAATTTATTCGATAAAATATTTCATAATATTGGATCCTACCAATTTTTAATTAGTTAGCGATTACTTAATTAATATATTTTCAATTTTTTAAAAGTATATTTCTCCCATTCATAAAAAGTTCCTACCTCTTTCTGTTCAGAAAATTCAATGGACATTTGTTAATTTAATGTAGAATATACATAATCTATATTAACTTTATTTGCGATCAGATTTCCATTTGCCATAAATATTCATAATAGACAATGTAAAACTATATTAACTATTATTAACACATTAATTCAAGCACTAAATACAGTTAAATTTCATCTATAGGTATTCAGTATTATAAATATTACAGGATGATGACTGTATGTACAACAAGAATACAATAGGAGCTACAGATACAGGATACGTGGATATTACCTCAGGAGACGAAGAGGAGCTAAAAGTTGCAGTTGCTACCATTGGACCAATTTCTGTTGGTATTGATGCAAGTCAAAAATCATTTCATGATTATTTTTTAGGTATGAAAACATACAGTATTTTTCAAGTAACCTTTATCACCTCGCCCATGTACTATTACTTGTTATTAGACACGTTACAGGACCTTCTTCCGTTCCATCCTGAATTTTCACAATCTTTTCTATGTTTACTTGACTTCCTGTGTTGGTAGACTGAAGAACCTCGAAATCCAATAATTTTCAAAGTCAAACTATACATTCGTTATGGAAACTGAAATTAATAGAATAATGTCATTTTTAGATCTCAATTCAATAACCAATGAAGAAAATAAGATAGAATTTGGAATATACAAAAATAAGTCACGTGTAGATAACTAAATTAAACCCTCAGGTATTAATCTCATAGCAGTTATGAGGCAGTTTTCTATAATTTGACACATAGATTAGTGAACATACCCATAATATAAAAAATATGAGAAAGAATCTATAGAAAGGGGAAGTAGAAAAAACTGCGGTAGCAGTCCATGTACAGTTAGAGAAACATCAAGCCGAAAGAAAGGCAAATTTAATAAAACAAATAGAAACCCCAAAGAGATCAAGGTTTGGGAATAAATATATATTTAGAAAAAAAGGGGATAAATTATTGAAGTTTGAATTTCCTGCGTAAAATTATTTTATTTCGAAGTAATTAAGTCAACCAAAAGAGGGAGCAGGAGATAGCTCTACAAAACGACTTATAACAACGGTCATGAAAATATTGATGATAGAACTGAACAAGGTCCTAAACTGGTATAACATGAAGAAGAATATCAGGTGAGGTGATAAAATTTTGTTTAAATAAATAATAGCTCATAATATTAATTCCTAAAAAGTCAATTTTACAGTCATGATACTTTTTTATCATATGACTGATATGAATAACAGCATGCATTATTATCTAGTTAAATTCCTTTTGGTTAGTGATTGGGATTGAAATTGGGGGAGAAAGTGTATTTTTAAGTGACAAAATCTCATACGATTATGTAATACGTAAATGTATACTCAGATTGGACGATAAAACATTTTTGTGAGAATTTCCTTTTTCCCTTGTTTAGGAAAATATTATTTCTTAAAAATTCGCAATATTATTTCTACAGCGAATTCAGAATATACTATATTTTTAACTCTCTTTACTTCTAAAATAAAATAAGTTGAAATAACTTCTTAGGTAAAATCCGTCGACCTCAACTTTTAAAATACGTAATCTTTATGCCTGTAGGCCTTTCAGGACATCCGTCCTATCTTCAGCAGTTCATTCTTCGCTACAGCATCAAACATCACACTGGATGCTGTAGCGAAGAATGAACTGCTGAAGATGGGACGGATGTCCTGAAAGGCCTACAGGCATAAATATTACGTATTTTAAAAGTTGAGGACGACGGATTTTACTAAAGAAGGTATTTAACTTATTTTATTTTATGACTCTCTACCTCAACGGTTTTAACAATGAATTTTATTAGTATTGTCTCTTTTCTTATTAAAAATGTTTGTTTCAGGCGTTTACTGTGATCCAAATTGCAGTTCGGAAATATATAATATGGATCATGCTGTTTTGGTTGTTGGATATGGTACTGATACGGTTACAAATCAGGATTACTGGCTTGTTAAAAATTCGTGGAGTGAAGACTGGGGTGATAATGGCTACATCAAAATGTGCAGAAATAAGAACAATAATTGTGGAATAGCAACACAAGCAAGTTATCCGCTGGTTTAGATCTACTGGTTGTTGAATGTCATAACTGATTACAATATGTTGAAAGATAAAAATTGTATGTTATTTTCCATTGTCAAAATATTGTTATCACTTTAGAATTCAATAAACAACAAATTTAATAAGAATGTAATACCGTATATTTTGCTTGGCTGAACATCCACAAATTGTGACAGAAAGACTCTACAGCTTCTACTACCTCAAACTTCGGTTTAAACACTTCAGTATATATTATCTACACCCAAGTTATGGATTACACTGTCAACATGATTTGTCTCTCATGAGTAACAATAGTTGTACTTAATGCAGTTTTTTAATTGTGTTTTCAAATATGTATTGGGAATTTCTCCATCACTCACAGTTTTTTATTTAAATTTCAATTAATGGATTTAAAAAAATATTTTTTTAATAAACGTTTTTTCGTCCATTTGTCCATTTTAAAATAAAACGGGAAACATTTTCATCAGGAGATTTCAGCTATGGAAACGATATATCAGGGTAAATGGAATCCTAATATGCTGGCCGATTATTGTTGGACCATCAAGAGGGATGCTCCACAGGCGAAATATAGCAGACAATCGTCATTTTTTACTTTCTAGGTGAGTCCGAATGTTCGAATATTGTGTAGTTACGAATGTAGAAAATATTAAAGTGTTTGAAATTATAAATGCCCGTCTCTCGGAAACCTTGCGTGATGGAGAAAAGCCGATATCATATTTTAATTCAGGCGAAATGACACTATCTGAATCAAACATCTTTCTTTCTGAGAAAAAAAAAAAGAGTTTTTTTTTTGTTGCTCAGTTTTGTTGTAGAACTCACGTATAGTTTATATAAATTTTATCAATTAGCTTTACAAGAAACAAAAATATTCTATGGATTCATGTCATCAGCTTAGGGTAGGTTAGACGTACACTTATTTATTAATATTTCATGCTTCATATATCATAATTGAAAATGCTAACTCTAACGTTCGTCACTTTTTTGTGTAATTATTCTTCCCTCAGGGGTCCTCATCTAGAGGATATGTGGGTAGCGACCACAAGGTGCCCAAGCTGTGCAAAACATTTCTTCCACTTACTTGTGTTTTGCAGTCTTCTAACTTTACTATCTAACCTCTCTTTGTTAACTCTTGTTTTTTCGACCCCGACGCTATTAGGGCATCCGAGGGCTAGGGAGTCTTTCCTTTCTTCCATTTCTTTTTCCTTTATTTTCTTTTCTTTAAAAGCCTGACCAGAGGCTATAAGATGGCAGCCCCATCACTGGTCTTGCCTTCCTTTGGCCAGCAACCAATCGAAGGGACTATTATTATGCTTTCAAGTCTTATAAGAGAATTTCCCGGAAGGATCACGCTGGAGGGAAAATTTTCTATAGGATCGTAACAGGCCTTGGCCTAGTACATGGAAGGAAGAAGAAGAAGAATTTTATTTCTACCCTAGTTCTGGAAGAATATTCCAATAGTGGTATAAAAATATACTTCTCAATGTACAAAGTTGCACCAAGACTTTTCTCCCACACCCTATGTTATGTATTATGATTAATAATTTATTTTATTCTTGATTGTAAACTAAATATAAAATTAAAATTATATGGGAAAATGTAAAAATCAGAACTAGATCATATGTATACTCATTCCAAACGTAAGAGCAATGCAACACAAATATAATATCGATAAATTGATAACAATAACGATATACTTACTTACTTACTCACTGGCACTATCGAACCCGTAGGTTCATGGCCGCGCGGACATAAGCTCTCCATACATCCCTATCCTGAGCTAAAGCTTTCCAATCATTACCTGTATAATCAACTTCCCTCAAATAGTAGTTAAAGTTATTCTCCCACCTCATTCTTGGTCTATCAACTGCGAGTTTTCCTTCTGGCTTTCCTATGAGAAGCGTCCATGCAGGTCTTTCATTCCCCATACGTGCAACATGTCCTGCCCATCGCAGTCTACGAGACTTAACTGTTCTTATTATATCCGGCTTCCTATAAAGACCATGTAGTTCATTGTTTAGTAGTCTTCTCCATTCACTTGTCTGTTCATCTCTCTTTGGTCCAAAAATTTTCCTAAGTACTTTATTCTCAAATACATGTAATCTCCTTTGCTCCCTTAAAGTAAGAGTCAATGTTTCGCACCCATATAATATAACGATATAGAATGTTGAATCATACACACATTTATCGCTAATATTGAGGAATCACCTGTCCCGACAAAGGCCAGAAAGCAAGAGAAATGCATTGTCCAAGGGATTTACTGGCATTTCTATTCAGAGTCTGACGCAACACAATGCTTAATTCCTAAGAATGTACAATATTAATATCACTCTGTCTCTATTTTGAAAATACGCAACACCTTCAAAATTCATTAACAAGGAAATATAATACAACGTTTGTGTTGGCGTATAGGCAGTAATAAAGCTACGCGGTCAAACACGTTTTTATTAGGAAAATCCAGAAGCCTACATACTGCAATATATGGCAACATGGTCAACCTAACAAGGAGTGACTAAGTCCAAATGTTTCTGACGTCATGATATAAACCATTACAAACACGTCCTGTACTCTCTTCAAATTATTATAAACCAATAAAAATATACTTACTTACTTACTCACTGGCACTATCGAACCCGGAGGTTCATGGCCGCGCGGACATGAGCTCTCCATACATCCCTATCCTGAGCTAATGCTTTCCAATTATTCCCTGTATAATCTACTTCCCTCAAATTATAATTAATGTTATTCTCCCACCTCATTCTTGGTCTACCAACTGGACGTTTTCCCTCTGGCTTTCCTACAAGAAGCTTCCATGCACGTCTTTCATTCCCCATACGTGCAACATGTCCTGCCCATCGCAGTCTCCTAGACTTAACTGTTCTTATTATATCTGGCTTCCTATAAAGACCATGTAGTTCATTGTTAAATATATATAATATAATAGAAAGTGCATATCTAAGACTTTATAATTATGGGAATAAGAGGCCTAGTTTACCTAATGAGAAAACGAAGATGGTAAAATAAAATCCTTCTCGGAGTCGGGAAGATTAGTAGGTCTTAAAATCAATCCGAAGGTAACGACCGGGAGTACGTGGTATTAAATACTTATAAATTTTCTTTGTCGGGAAAATAAAACTTGGAAAAATCTGGAGAAATAATAGTACGACTTATAAAATAAATTCATAACATATACAAGTTTACAAATCGCGAATGTATTTTATAACACATAATATTCTACCATCGTAATATAAGTTACGTGGCTTATCACGCAAACCGCGAACTTAGAACTGAAGCGAGTAAGTTATAATACTTCAGAGACGATAAAGTATTAGTTAACTACTACATACTGTCGGTAGACAGCACCTAAAAGTATATCATAAATTGTACAATTGTCGAACTATGAAAAATAGTTTTCACTAGAATATAATTATTGACAAACTAATTTTGCCCGTATAAATTCCATTTTTATCCCTGAGAAAGAACTGATCGCTCACCGAATCAGTACGAACCCAACGCTAGTCCGGATCATTCCTAAACAACCTAGATATTGAATTATCCATATTAGAGCCGTAAACCAAATTTCTCGATTATCATAAGTAATGCCACGAGTGATTTCCAAATTATCGATAAATTCACGACTCACGAAGTGAGGAGTGAATTTATCTAGAGAATTTGGAAATCAAGAGTGGCATTTGTTAGGACTATTTAACGAATAAAATTAAGCTGTTTACTCACAAATCATTATTTAACTGTAGTTATTTTAAAATATTTATATATCTAATGTAAACGGCGATGTTTGAAAACAAATGAGAAACGATAGGTACGCTTCATCTGCTTCTTTTGTTTATCACTGCAACTAGATCATACTATTTCAGAATATTAAAAAAGGAGGAGCTTTCTTTAATATGGTAATTATAACACTGATAAATATTTCGTGAAACACGACTCTGATTGGTTGTAAAACAGAAATCATTGAAACATGATTGGTCATTGACTCCCATTTGGGGCATGAGTTAAATAGTCCATAAAATTCTGTTGCAATTAAATATCCCTTCCCAAAGTGTAAAATATATTTCATACATATTTCCAATTCCACTTCCTAAAAGACATTTCCAATTTATACAAAATGAAATATACTTTTGGCTTGATATTTTTAGAAAAAAAATTCTAAATTATTACTTTTAAGGTAACAGTAACACATTTGGCCAATCTACGGATGATTTTTTGTTTTAAGTTTTATGATTGAGTGTGTGTTGGTTACAATCTAAAGTATATCAAACTGGATGTACAATATTATGATTTGGTGAAAATAAAATGACTAAGCAAGATATTATATTAATTATTTTGACAAGAGGTTAGTTTTCAGCATATTGGGTACACTATATACCCAAATTCAGGCATAACATAGAGATATAACTTAAAAATGTACATCCACATATATAATTGCAGTGTACAAGAATTACCAGAGATATTACAAGTTCCGAAGTATGTATTTACCAAATTATATTATATTTTCACAGACAAAAGGTATGAGATACTCCAATGCTTTTAAATTTCACAGCCAAATCTTTAACAGCAATACAGAAAATAAAAAAAATACTGTAAGAGAGAACATTTAATTTAAAAGTGTATTCATATATATATATATATATATAATATATATATATATATATCCACCGCTGTGGTCTAGAGGTAGCGTGCTGCCTTGTCACGCTGCGGGCCCGTGTTCCATCCCCGGTCGGGGAAGTTTTTCTGGGTGAGGTTTTTATCGGGGTTTTTCATCACATGTAAGACAAATGTCAGAAAAACTTTATCATCCTTATCATTATCATCATCACCTTCATCCTTCGCCGATGTGGAAAGCAACGGGAAGCTATCACACCTACACAATTCCCTAGTAAAGCTGCAAGCATAGCATGAAAATGCTATGATTGCAGTGAAGGACCTGCCTTCGGGCAGAATTACTATGGAATATATTACCAGTGTAGTAATGATATAATTGTCACGAAAAGGGCGTTATTGCAGAAATAACGCATTCGTCAAATATGCATCAAAACAGATTGGCAAAGAAATTTCATCAAGTCCGTTTAAGTGGGTTAATTGTTCACTATCACATCCTGGAAACATGAAACATGCCTTCGGGCAGAATTACTATGGAATATATTACCAGTGTAGTAATGATATAATTGTCACGAAAAGGGCGTTATTGCAGAAATAACGCATTCGTCAAATATGCATCAAAACAGATTGGCAAAGAAATTTCATCAAGTCCGTTTAAGTGGGTTAATTGTTCACTATCACATCCTGGAAACATGAAACATGCCTAGGTAATATATTGGTCTAATGTACTTGAACGTAAAACCAGAGAGTTTGAGTTCAAATACCAGGATGGGTAAAACGTTTTCTCTTCAAACTATAATATATAAAATGCTAGACGTAGCCAGAGAGATAATACATGATCTAATATTCACATTTTGCCAAGCTAAAGTTGTATTACAGAGAAATGCTACTTATAGACAGGTACTCGTGGAAGAACTGGAAATTTCCAAATCATACGCTCACTTCTCATATGAATAGAAAGAACAATCAGTTTGAAACACATTCACAAACAATGCAAATGAAAAAGACATCTACCAGCACATTAAAAATCGTGGGTAATGATACAAGTCTTAATATAAAGAAAATATTACCTAAATAATAATATCTACATAGTATCAAATAGACAATCATCACAGTTAGATATTCCAGCACATTAAAAAAAACATTCTTCTCCTTCTTCTTCGGCTTTCCCCCACTTATAGGTTTGCCGTCTTCAGTTTCCATTTATCTCTATTATTCCAATCTCCATCTTCCAAATTCATATCCTCCATTATTGTTCTGACATAGGTTTTCCATTTTCCATCTTGGTCTGCCACGTTTATTTCTTCCAGGGGGTGACCATTGGTATATATTTTTTAGCCATCTTTCATTTTCCATTCTTTGTACATGGCCATACCATTTAAGCGTTTGATTTTCAATCCTCTTAACAACAGATGTGGTGACATTCATTTCTCTCCAAAGGAATTAATTTCTTATTTTATAAAAAACCTAGGCAAATAAAAAAAACGAACAAAAAATAGAGACAATATCATGGTGGTCAGAGGAATGTACTGAAGAATATCAGGAACAAACAAATTTCCAAATGTAATAATGATTCTAAATAGCACTAACACTATTTGGCAATCATATAAGTGAAAATAAATGATTCTAGGCCTACCTTATAAATATTCGTATTATTTTCAGTTGAGTGAAACTTTTCGTCAATTACGCAACACTGAAGTATCCAAACGTTTTAAAAATAAATAATAGTACACAGAATGAATACTATAATTCAGGAGGAAATAAACCAACCTACAAAGAATTCTTTCGTTTTCTGCAGGTGGATTTTAATTATATTTCAACAATGTAGGATAGACAGGTTTTTGCTACGCGGAGAAAAATGCATTAAGTATGATGACGAAACTAGCAAGACGGAAAATTATAACACTATGTGTATTTTCCTATTTTGTTCCGATTCACCTAAGCTTACCTTATATATTATTTTAACATAGTTTGAGATGTGTTTAAAATTTCTTCTTCTTCCTCATCATCATAGTACATTCACGAATTTAGGTCATTTGTTGACCTATTTCGGCCTCAAGAGAAATACCATCCGGAAGTATTTTGAGTGGACGTCCTGGTCTTCATCTTCCTGCAGGTTGATATCTTAACATTAGTTTGGGTATTCTGTGATCTTCCATTCGATGAACATGTTGCATCCATCTTGACTTATAATCAGAAATTTTGTTTTCTAAAGGTTCCATGTGTAATTCTTCTAAGATGTCTTCATTTTTTTTGTGATCTAGTAGTGTGTATGCTGCAGTCCTCCGAAGGTATCTCATTTCAGCAGATGTAAGTCTCTTCTTCTTAATCATAATTTGCAAGATTTTCATCCTGTTTGTTTCCAAAATAACTCCTCGGAAGAAGACGTATTGGATGTGTATTCACTGTCTATCCATCTACTGACTAGTGTTCCTCTTGTTCTTCTCCCGTCCATTGGTTTATCTTCTTTGGCTCTTTTTGCAAGTCGGTTGTCAGCCATAGCCTGTCATAAGCCAGGTTGAAAAAGGGTGAGGGGGGAGGAGTAATACCTCGTAAAAAACCTTCTTTCAGCTTGCCCAGCTGATAGTACCTTGTAAAGGCCCCTTGCCAGGGTTACGGTGAAGACCTCAACGGCCGACACAGCGGAGAAGGAGTCCTTCGGTACGGTGTACCTGGCGGAAGAGGAAACTCTACATATACTGACTTGTAGATTGACAAACGGGCGAATTGGTTTCGTTAGTCCTGCAAGACAACTCATCCAGGAGAGACAACTCTGAGATAAAACGGGACAGGCTGAGCTCTGGAGCTGGGTGAAGGCAATCGGCCCAGGAAAGAAACCCCGAATAATAAACCCACCATGAAAACGGGCTAGCAATCCATTTCAAGGTGTTTCTCATGCATTACTCGCAGTCCCAAGGATCAAGCCTCGGATAAAAGATGGAAACAAAATACGACAAAAATGTCTTATATTAAAAAACTATTATTTAATTTTAATAGTTTAAAACAAATAGTCCAGAGGTTATTATACAAAAAAACGTCCCCTAACTTCAAGGACCGTTAGAGATAAAAATGTAGTGTTGAGTAGAGATAATATGATGAAATAATCAAGGATGAAATTTCAATATTACACATCAGCCATTTAATACAAGAATAGAAAACCAACACATTGTTAAAAATGAATACACTGATATTCATACCAATCCATATAATATAGCAATATCCTACCTAATATTATAATGATATTGTGAAAAGAAAAATTAATGTCTGAACCAGAAATCGGACCGTGGACCTCTATTCTCCAGACTAGTGTGCAGCCCACTACACCATTCCAGACCTGGCGCAACCATTAACAATTCTTTCCACATATACAAATCTATAATTCTCGTCCGCTGTCAGGTAGGTGTCACAACCATCGTCAACGTCCGGCTTCGTATAGAAGTATCTATATTTGAGAATTTTACACCACCACTTTTATAAGCAGTAAACGATGTTATTTAACATTTTCCAATACTGGTATTTTTTAACACAGTTCCAATAATGGATTATATTATAATATTATAATGATATTGCGAAAAGAAAAATTAATATCTGAACTAGGAATCGAATCGTGGACCTCTAATTTTCCAGACTAGTGTGCAGCCCATTACGTGTCACCATATGGAACACTCACCCAATGCAATTTGGAAAAGAAAAAACTCTAAAAACGGAGATAAGCTCTGTATTTCTAAGAACAAATTAGTAGTTACATTTCATAATTACTCTGATATAAATAAGTTCAACAATTTAGACGTATTCAGAAACAATAATAATTTATTTTTCTGAATATTAAATAAATACATCCCATATATCTGTATGCAGTATACATGAATTCCTAGCCCTGAACTATCAATGATCAAAATAAAGCAAATTTACATACAGACGAAAATTAAATTATGAGTTACTCAAAATTCTTCAATTTAATAAATGAGTCATTGACGGTAATGCAGAATTTGAATACAACCTAATGAAACAGTAAAAATTACTTTCAGATAACAAGTTTAAAAAAGTGTATATATAAATTTGACAAGTAGTTTAAGTAAACCTTATATATCGCCCGTATTGCAATAACGTAATTGAACGCAATTCGGACATATATAAATATTGCAGAAATTAGACATCATGTGTAAACTGGGCAGCAAAACACAATTATAAAGAATGTTCATTCAAGTTAGTCTAAATGCATTTAGTACTCACTTTTCTTAATCTTAGGAATCTTACTATTCAATAGTTATTTAGTTATAGTCACGCTTATACAGTTGTCTGTTGTCTAATAATTAATTTTTCTCCATCTATTTAAATTTACACTATGTCAATTTTTTTCTCGTTTTTTATATAGCTTGTACGTATTATACATTAAATTCATTAAAACTATAGTAATCAAAATACATTATAAATATAAATTATATTGTATTTATAACATGTAATTGTTTATGTTTATTGTAATTTAGATGCAAGACTATTTTTTGTATTTTTTAAAACCTGGTTGAGTGGCAGACAATACCTTAAGGCCTTAACTCTGCCAGGTAAAATAAAGCTATTATTATTATTATTATTATTATTATTATTATTATTATTATTATTATTATTATTATTATTATTATTATTATGAAAGACGTGCATGGAAGCTTCTTGTAGGAAAGCCAGAGGGAAAACGCCCAGTTGGTAGACCAAGAATGAGGTGGGAGAATAACATTAACTATGATTTGAGGGAAGTAGATTATACAGGGAATGATTGGAAAGGATTAGCTCAGGATAGGGATGTATGGAGAGCTTATGTCCGCGCGGCCATGAACCTACTGGCGATAGTGCCAGTGAGTAAATAAGTAAGTAAGTAAGTATTATTATTATTATCATTATTATTATTATTATTATTATTATTATTATTATTATTATTATTATTATTATCGTAAAGCAGTGGTATAAACTGAGGTTATCTTATATATATATATATATATATATATATATATATATATATATATATAATATATATAATATATATATTTAAAATTTATATTACTGTAAATAAATTTATAAGAACACAAACTTACAACTAGTAGTAAGCACTAAAAGTGAGTGATCCCACAACAGGTCTCAGGAGGCCCTTCGGGTAGTAGGAGGTTAAGGCTCCCACTTTTTCTAGACAATCGGCACTTTATGTCAGCCGGGTTGTCAGCCCTGCGTGACGGCCGCCTTTACCCCAGAACAAGCGTCTGGTACTCATTTCAGTTAGAGGCTGAGTCGACCCCAGGGCCATAGTGCCGCCAGAGGGTTTTGGTCAGTTTAAAAATCCTGACCCCAACGGGACTTGAACCCTCGACCCTCCGGCTTGTAGCTCAGTGCCTTAACCACCACGCTACGGCGTGCCCCCAGTAAGCACTAAAACATCTATTAAAATTGCTTAGGGCCTTTGCTTTTCCGGTTATGTTGAAATGTAGTTGATCGCTATAGAAACCAGCAGAAATCACGCATCATACTCGGGCCATATTGATCGTAGTACATGAATCCTATCGTTGATATGTCCTGATGGAACCTCTCACCATGTTCATTACTCACAGCCCAGAGATTTGTAGGAAAAATGTCAAGATGAGAATCTAAAAAGTGCATTTTTAAAGTCTTGCGACAAGCCTGATTCTGAAATGCTTTAAGCTTGTTATGTACTAGCTCAGAATATTTTTCAGCTTGATAATATCCTAGAAACCTTGTTGCCACAGGTACAAATGAATCCCAAGCTTCGGGTTCAAGAGCATTTAGTCTTGTCCTGAACGTCGTGTCACATATCAACTGCCGGATCTCTGGTCCAATGAAAATCCCTGCCTTCAATTTTGCATCACTCTTCATTCTCCCAAACTTCTCATCCAGATACTTAAAACCGTCACCATCATGATTCATTGCCCGCACAAAGTTTTAATGCGGCTTAATATGAAGGGGTGGAAAAAATATATTCTCTGCGTCAATAAGCACCTTATTTTTCACACTGTTTTTTTTTTTTTTACTTTTATCCTACAAATCTCGGGTCTGTGAGTGATGAACATGGTGTGAGGTTCCATCAGGACATATCAAAGATGGATCCAGGCACCAGGGTCAACATATCCCGAATATTATGGGTAATTTCTGCTGGTTTCTACAGCGATCAAATACATGCCAACATAAGCGGAAAAGCAAAGGCCCTTGGCACATTTATAGATGTTTTAGTGCTTACTACTAATTGTAAATATATATATGCTCATAAATTTATTAAAATTAATATAATTTAACTATATATATATATATATATATATATATATATCGTTTTTCCTCACCTGTAAGACAAATGTCAGAAAAACTTTAAGGCCCAGACGGTCCCCGAAATCATATGGCCATCATCGTCATCATCACCCTTATCATTATCAGCTTCATCATCACCATCCTTCACCGGTGTGGAAAGCAACGGGAAGCTACCACACCTATAATTCCCTAGTTAAGCTGCAAGCATAGCATGAAAATGCTATGATTGCAGTGAAGGACCTGCCTTCGGGCAGAATTACTATGGATGGATATATATATATATATATATATATATATATATATATAGTTAAATTAAGGAATTAATCTAAAACTAAATCAAGGAAACGTATATAAATAAAAAAAAGTAAAAATTAAAAAATGCAAATATAATAACGGATTTCAGATCTGTAATCAGCATACTCAAATTAGGGTAAATACACTCGTTTTTGTTCAGTAACAAAATCACTGTAGACCAGTGATATAATTTACATGAATCAGTTCTTCTATACAAATGGACTTAAATTGTTTCTACGGAGTACAGGCTATAATCAGTGAGACACTACAATTATGTAGTGCTTTGAGTAATATTATTGATTTGTGTGCTAATTATCTTTATATTTCTGTCTGCAGCAATAAACTTCTCAAAGATTTTCTAGAAGTACATTCCAAGGCTGGACCCATTTCATCAAGTTTTTCCATTCTAAGAGCGAGAGGGTCTTTTTTTTTTTTGCCTTTGTTGTTATTCACTGAACCTTTTGTACTGAACCTATTCATTAAATCTAATATTGTATTTTTAGAGGGAAGTTGCCTGTTAGGAAATGTATTTTTAAATGTTTGTTTATTTTTTCCACATGAATAATTAGTGAGCTATTAAAAAAACGTTTGCCTAAATTTCCGTCCAATTATTCCCTACGAATTCTTATTTTTTAAAAATGTTTTTCAATGTACACACTATCGATTCTTGGGTATACAACCATATGATAAATAATACACACATTCAACTGATAAATTCAAGATATCTTCCGACCATGTCACAGTAAATCAACAGACTCAAAGTTCATTCAGCCTCACTGTATTGCAGGAACCATTTCCAGAATCAATTACCAAATTATATCAATTACTAAATAGGGCACTATAAATGTTAGTTTATGCTGATGATGTAATATTATTGGCCGATAGCGAGGAGATGCTAAAGGACAACACGCACACACTATTGAGTAACACTAAGAAATTAGGACTGGAAGTAAATATCAATAAAACTAAATATATGGTCACATGTAGGTATTCATTATATAATGGAAATGGACAGCTAATGACAAATGAGGGAAATTTTGAGGAAGTGGCTGAATTCAAATACCTAGGAACAATAATCACAAATAGGAATGAGATGCGAAAAGAAATTAAACATATGCTCAATTCTGGAAATGCGTGCTATTATGCATTGCAGAGACTCTTGATATCCCAACTCCTTTCAAAAAACGTTAAACTGAAAATATATAAAACTATTATTCTACCAATTATATTATATGGGTGCGAAACATGGACTCTTACTTTAAGGGAGGAAAAGAGATTACAAGTATTTGAGAATAAAGTACTTAGGAAAATTTTTGGACCAAAGAGAGATGAGCAGACAGGTGAATGGAGAAGACTACATAACAATGAACTACATGGTCTTTATAGGAAGCCAGATATAATAAGAACAGTTAAGTCTCGTAGACTGCGATGGGCAGGACATGTTGCACGTATGGGGAATGAAATACTTGCATGGAAGGTTCTTGTAGGAAAGCCAGAGGGAAAACGCCTAGTTAGTAGACCAAGAATGAGGTGGGAGAATAACATTAACTATGATTTGAGGGAAGTAGATTATACAGGGAATGATTGGAAAGTATTAGCTCAGGATAGGGATGTATGGAGAGCGTATGTCCGCGCGGCCATGAACCTATGGATTGGATAGTGCCAGTGAGTAAGTAAGTAAGTAATATAAATTCAAAATCATAAACCTATCACAAAAACAATATCCAGAATCCAAAGATAGAGTGATTTTTAATAATAGTAATTTTTCCTTTAATTTTTTTAATCCCTCTATGTTTTATAATAAATTATTGATTTATTCAGTCAATAATTTTTATTATTATTTTATATAATAATGAAGAACATACGCATGGATTGCTATTTCCTCCAAACGTAGGCTGTTTAGTGCAGAAACAATATCAATCACTGACGTATGTGGTGCCTGATTAAATGACATTTGCACGACTTCCCACAATGTTCAACAGTATACTTACTTGTGTCGTTTCTGTCAAAAATAATAACTGTCAGTATATATAAGGTGATTTCGCCATTATCTCAAATTTTCCCAAAAAGTGACTTATGTTATTTCTGAAATAAAATATTAAATTGAAAACTCAAATCTAATATATAAAAAAGAATGTTTGTTTGTTTGTTTGTTTGTTCGTATTTTATACGTTGCCATACCGTTCATCCGATTATGGGACTTTTTTTAAAATGTTCACGGGATTACCTGGGCGAACGTGGGCTATAAGAGAGCTGTGATATTCAACTCCTAATAACAACAGTTACGTAACAGTTACGTTGATTTCGTTCTCACTGTGGTCCGCCATATTTAAGTAGCTTTATGGACAATTGGTTTAATTTAAATAAATCAGAAGAAAATAAACGAATAAAAGTAACTTAAACGTGTGTCGAATTACACAATATAGCTAACATTAACGGTAATAGTTGATTTCGTTTTCACTGCGGTCTGCCACATTTAAGAAGTTTTTTGGACGCTTAGCCCTTAAATTGGCAATATATCCTACAGGATACAACAATTGGTTTAATTTATTTAGATAGATAGATCATCGGTTGATTAATGTCTTTGACATCGTCCGATTCCTAACAGCCAATTTTGTCGGTCCATCCAATCTCCTGGTAGTAGACGTTTCTCCTTCATATATAAACATATTCCCTGACTCCAGGAGGTTTTAGGTCTTCCTCTGCCTCGTCTTCCCTCAGGTGGTTTAATTTATTTAATATTTTAATAAATCAGAGGAAAATAAACGAATATAAATAACTTAAACGTGTGTCCAATTATACAATATAGCTAATAATAACAGTTATGGTTGATTTTGTTCTCACTGAGGTCCGCCACATTTAAATAACTGACACAAGATATTAGTGTCTTGTCACAATGCCTAGGCATATCTCAATATCAACAATATCTACGTAAAGTTACTTGAAGAGATGAGCCAACTTGAATGTGGGAATGTGAATCTGGTGATAACACAATTCAACAATGCAGAAACAATATGGAAAATATCAAAAAATGTCACCATGAACTTCAGAACTTATCAATTAGGTTTCCAAGACATAAATCACATGTTAACATATACATCTATAAACTCCATAATACAACAGTTCTAGAAGCTCTTGGCCTACCTTCCGGATGCTGACCGTTCATCCACTTTTGTTAATCACAGAGGTACGCGATAATCTAGTCAGTGCAGGGTGATGTGTAGCCAGCATATCGGGTTCCACAGCAGTTATAGCTGGTTCTCTCAATCTGGAGCCACTATTTATTACAACTACCGAAATTTCTCTTTATGCTGGGTAGGCACCTATGCCATATACGCCAAAATTCTATGAGATTTTCTTTCGCCACAAAGACTCAAACTTGAGCAAGTTCCAAATCTCTGTGCCAAGGTACCTTGTATTAACCAGTCGACTACAGAAAAATAAGATCTAAAAGACGTTATTAGATGTCACGTAAAAGACGTGAGAATGTAAAATATACAACAATACTACATGTGTTTTCATATATCTACGAATTTTATGATAAGATGGATACAACAATCTATGGGGATGTTAAAAAAATAGTAAAGAACTTAAAAGTTCTATAAAATTCATATTTACGTTAATTAGTACTAACCTGATATTTTCAACAAATTAATTTGAAATTCAAAAGTATCATAAGCATAAAATTAAAAATATGAAGTGTATTTTTAAAGTTAATGAAAAAATGAGACTGGTTGCTTAGTATGATTTGGAAAAAAGAAGCTCTTCCAGATGAATGGAAGGAATCAATTATCGTACCAATCTATAAGAAAGGAGATAAAACTGATTGCAACAACTACAGGGGCATCTCATTACTTTCAACTTCGTACAAAATTCTAACAAATATATTGGTAAGCAGACTTACTCCCTATATTGATGACATTCTAGGAGATCATCAATGTGCATTTAGAAGAAACAGGTCTACAACAAATCAGATTTTTAGTATAAGACAGATTTTAGAAAAGAAATGGAATATAATGGTACTGCACATCAACTATATGTAGACTTCAAAAAAGCATATGATTCAATTAAGAGGGAGAAGTTATATAGTATCCTGCTGGAATTCGGAATTCCTAAAAAGTTAGTTAGACTTATACGAATGTGTCTAAATGGCTCAAGGAGTAGGGTGCGTGTAGGCAAACAGTTTTCTGACACTTTTGTAATCCAGAATGGGTTGAAGCAAGGAGATGCACTATCTCCTCTACTATTTAATTTTGTACTAGAGCATGACATTAAATCTTTAGAGAATGAGGAAGGCTTACAACTGAATGGTATCAATAAGCTGTTAGTTTATGCCGATGATGTAGTACTACTGGCCGATAGCGAGGAGATACTAAAGGCCAACACACACACACTATTGAGTAACACTAAGAAATTAGGACTGGAAGTGAATATCAGTAAAACTAAATATATGGTCACACGTAGAAATTCAGTATATAATGGAAATGGACAGCTAATGACAAATGAGGGAAATTTTGAGGAAGTGGCTGAATTCAAATACCTAGGAACAATAATCACAAATAGGAATGAGATGCACAAAGAAATTAAACATAGGCTCAATTCTGGAAATGCATGCTATTATGCATTGCAGAGACTTTTGATGTCCCAACTCCTTTCAAAAAACGTTAAGCTGAAAATATATAAAACTATTATTCTACCAGTTATATTATATGGGTGCGAAACATGGACTCTTACTTTAAGGGAGGAAAGGAGATTACGAGTATTTGAGAATAAAGTTCTTAGGAAAATTTTTGGACCAAAGAGAGATGAACAGACAGGTGAATGGAGAAGACTACATAACAATGAACTACATGGTCTGTATAGGAAGCCAGATATAATAAGAACAGTTAAGTCTCGTAGACTGCGATGGGCAGGACATGTTGCGCGTATGGGGAATGAAAGACGTGCATGGAAGCTTCTTGTAGGAAAGCCAGAGGGAAAACGCCCAGTTGGTAGACCAAGAATGAGGTGGGAGAACAACATTAACTATGATTTGAGGGAAGTAGATTATACAGGGAATGATTGGAAAGCATTAGCTCAGGATAGGGATTTATGGAGAGCTTATGTCCGCGCGGCCATGAACCTACGGGTTCGATAGTGCCAGTGAGTAAGTAAGTAAGTAAGTAAGTAAGTAAGTAAGTAATGAAAAATGAGAATAATTCTGAAGAAGTGACTCAATTTAAATATCCAGAAACAACAATTACAAAATGGAATGAGACGCACAAAGATATTAAACATAATGGCAATTTTGCAAATGCATGCTATAATGCATTTCAGGGTTACTTGTCAAACTTTCTCTCAAATACATTAAACTGGAACTTGTAGAAGATTTCCGGACTGTTGGCCGTGGTCTTGAGGCTTCTAGTTCCACGACGTTTCGCCAGAGACTGCGTCCGGCATCCTCAAGGGTTGTCTTGAGACAGACTTCAAGACAACCCTTGAGGATGCCGGACGTAGCCTCTGGCGAAACGTCGGGGAATTATAAGCCTCAAGACCACGGCCAACAGCCCGGAAATCTTCTATAAGGTCATCATAATGACTCCGACCGTGAAAGCCTATGTCAATATATTAAAATGGAGGTTTATGTAACTGTTATTCTCCCAGTTATATAAAATCGATGCGAAACATGGACTCATATTTTAACAGAATAGAAAATATTACTAGTATTTGAGAATAACGTTCTTATAAAAAAGTTTTGGACCAATGAGAGGGGGGACAGGCAGGAAAATAAAGAACTCAATAAACACAAAAATGTTTGTCTGTTTGTTCATACTCTATGCACGGCAATACAGTTGATTCGATTGTCATGGGGCTTTTTGAAAAATTTCAGGAAATTACGGGGATGAACATAGGCTATAAGAGAGTTGAGATATTCAACTCCTACATCCTTAAAAATCGTCCTATGTAGTGGAAAATGTGAAAAAAGTAGCTCTTTGGACACTTACATGGCTTACGCTGCCTAAACCATAACAAACACACAAAATTAATGTACGCAGAATTGAATATTACAAAAACGTCCGCGACAGCATTTTTTTATCTCTTACGGATAACTCACAATAACCATTTTTGTCTTTCATTGATGGCAAGAAGATCGAGACAAGTACGTAGATTCCTGTGCAAGCATAGCAGCACATGGCGGGAATTCTTTTACGGATAACTTACAATAATGCATTTTGTCTTTTAGCTCATTTATGCTAAGAAGGTCGGGATAAGTGGATTCCAGGGCAACAACGGGTAATCAGCACGGGGAATCTTAAAATGATTACGATATACATTTGTAATTATTTTTCATTGTACTTATTCAACTAATCATTAGAAGTACATTAATTTTTCTCTTTCAGCGATCTAGCCCGTGCAGGGATGACTTGTGGCCTGCAAATCGGGTCCCCCAGCCGTTATAGCTTGTTTTATCAACCTGGAATCACTACTTATTATAGCTACCAAAATTTCTCATTATGCTGGGTGGGAACCTATCCCATACTGGCCGAAATTCTATGAGCTTTTTTTTTTCACAGAGACTCGAACTAGAGCAAGTCCCATAAATTTGTGCCAAGGCACCTTGTAATAACCATTCTACTACAGCGTGAGACATATACATCTATACAGTTATAATAAACACTTTTCCGAGGTATTTCCAGATGGAGGACGAATTACTGAATAGGAGAGAGTCCAAGACTCAAACATCCCTATTGAGCATCTTCTTCTTCTTCTTCTTCTTTTTAAACTTAATTTGTAGGATTTTCATCCTGTTCCACTTCCAAAATCACTCCTCGGAGGAAGACGTACTGGATGTGCATTCACTGTCTATCCATCTCTTTGCTGGTCTTCCTCTTGTTCTTCTCCCGTCCATTGGTCTATCTTCTTTAGCTCTTTTTGCAAGCCGGTTTTCTTCCATTCTTTCTATATGACCCTTCCAATATTTTCGTCTATCTATAATAAATTTGGCTATGTCTTGAATATGGCATTTGTCCCTAATTTCGGTGTTGTGTATTTTATCAAATAATGTTTTCCCCTGAATAGTTCTTAAGATTTTCATTTCGCATGTGCTTATTATTTGTTTAGTTTTTGTTGTATCAGCCCTAGTTTCTGCTCCGTATATGATAACTGGTCGATAACTTGAGCATCCATTATGACAAATAAGACAAAGGACGTCATTAGATGTCACGTTAAAGACGTAAAAAAGTAAATTCTACAACTAAAATACAACATGTGTTTCCACATACTCAAGCATTTTATGATATGATGGATACGAAAACCTATGGTGTTATTAAAAAATAAATAAACAATTTAAATTTTCTATAAAACAATCTTATTTATCATATTTGAAGAGAAAAATTATACGCTCAGACCGGGACTTGAACCCGGGAACCCTGGTTCTCTAGACCAAGTGCTCTATCAACTGAGCTACCTGAGCAAGTACCGATCTAAACGCAAATCTTTCTCTATATACATTGTTATTCCCATCCACCAAATGCTGTGAAGCCATGCTTCTATCTTGCAAATGGCGGCTCCTTTATTAAGAAGACATATTTGGGAATTATACATTACAGCCAGAACGGCTTTTTCCAAGTTTTTATTATTGATTTCGTACATCTCAATGATGGATAAATCATATTTGAAGAGAAAAATTATACGCTCAGACCGGGACTTGAACCCGGGACCCTTGGTTCTCTAGACCAAGTGCTCTACCAACTGAGCTACCTGAGCAAGTACCGATCTAAACGCAAATCTTTCTCTATATACATTGTAATTCCCATCCACCAAATGCTGTGAAGCCATGCTTCTATCTTGCAAATGGCGGCTCCTTTATTAAGAAGACATATTTGGGAATTATACATTACAGCCAGTACGGCTTTTTCCAAGTTTTTATTATTGATTTCGTACATCTCAATGATGGATAAATCATATTTTAAGAGAAAAATTATACGCTCAGACCGGGACTTGAACCCGGGACCCTTGGTTCTCTAGACCAAGTGCTCTACCAACTGAGCTACCTGAGCAAGTACCGATCTAAACGCAAATCTTTCTCTATATACATTGTAATTCCCATCCACCAAATGCTGTGAAGCCATGCTTCTATCTTGCAAATGGCGGTTCCTTTATTAAGAAGACATATTTGGGAATTATACATTACGGCCAGTACGGCTTTTTCCAAGTTTTTATTATTGATTTCGTACATCTCAATGAGCGTATAATTTTTCTCTTCAAATATGATTTATCCATCATTGAGATGTACGAAATCAATAATAAAAATCTTATTTATGTTAATTAGTACTAACCCGACATTTTCCACAAATTAACTTGAAATCCAATAGTATCACAAGCAGAAAAATAATTGCTTACTTACTCACTGGCACTATCGAAGCCATAGGTTCATGATCAGCGGACATAAGCTCTCCATACATCCCTATCCTGAGAAAATGTTTTCCAATCATTCACTGTATATTCCACTTTCCTCAATTCATAGTTAATGTTATTCTCCCACCTCATTTTTGGATTACCAACTGGGCGTTTACCCTCTGGTTTTTCTACAAGAAGCTTCCATTCACGTCTTTCATTCCTCCATTCGTGCCACATATCCTACCCATCGCAGTCTACGAGACTTAACTGTTCTTATTATATCTGGCTTCCTATTAAAACTGTGTATTTCACTGTTATGTAGTCTTCTCCATTCACCTTTCTGTCCACCTCTCTTTGGTCCAAAAATGTCCTAAGTACTTTATTCTCAAATACTCGTAATTTCCTCTTCTCCCTAAAAGTAAGAGTGTAGAATTAAAGTTTTATATATTTTCACTTTAACTTTATTTGAAAGGAGTTGGGACATCAGAAGTCTCTCATAAGCAGAAAAATATAAATATTAATTGAATTTTTATAGTTAATGTCTAATGAGAGTAATTCTGAAGAAGTGACTGATTTCAAATATACTTACTTACTCACTGGCACTATCGAACCCGTAGGTTCATGGCGGCACTGATATAAGCTGTCCATACATCCCTATCTTGAGCTAATGCTTTCCAATCATTCCCTGTATAATCTATTTCCCTCAAATCATAGTTAATGTTGTTCTCCCACCTCATTCTTGGTCTACCAACTGGGAGTTTTCCTTCTGGCTTTCCTACAAGAAGCTTCCATACAAGTCTTTCACTCCTCATACGTGCAACATGTCCTGCCCATCGCAGTCTACGAGACTTAACTGTTCTTATTATATCTGGCTTCCTATAAAGACCATGTAGTTCATTGTTATGAAGTCTTCTCCATTCACCTGTCTGTTCATTTCTCTTTGGTCCAAAAATTTTCCTAAGTACTTTATTCTCAAATAATTCTGATCTCCTTTCCTCCCTTAAAGTAAGAGTCCATGTTTCGCACCCATATAACATAAGATCTCAAATATACAGGAACAATAATTACAAACAGGAATAAGATAAACAAAGAAATTAAACACAGGCTCAATTCTGCAAATCCGTTACAGGGTCTCTTGTCGTCCCAACTCCTCTAAAAAAGTATTAAACTGGAAGTAAGTAAAACTTCCCAGATATGTTATATTGATGCAAAACATGGACTCTTACTTTAAGAGACGAGAAAAATTACTAGTATTCTGAAAATAAAGTTCTTGGAAAGAAAAGGTCCCGCGCCGTAGCCGAGCGGTTAAGGTAGGAAACCTTGGCGCAGAGCTACGGGACTTGCGCTGGTTCGAGTCTCCATGAGGTAAGAAATTTTCTCATGGTATTTCGGCCAGAATGGGACCGGTGCCCACCCAGCATCGTGAGGCAATTGGGTAGCTACAATAAGTAGCGGCTCCAGGTTGAGGAACCAGCTATAACGGCTGGGGGACTCGACATGCTAACCACATGTCACCCCTACACTGGCTGTTGATCATCTACCTCTGTGATTGACACATGTGGATGTGAAGGGCCAGCAGCCGGCTGGTAAAAGGACAACCGCTGAAAAGTGGAAAGACTCTCAATCGGAAAGAAAAGGTGGACCAAAGAGAGTTGGAACAGACAAGCAAATGGAAAATACTACATAACAATGAACTGCATGATCTATAAAGCAGACCAGATATAATAAGAAGAGTTAAGTTTCGTAGACTGCAGTAGGAAGGATATATGAAACAAATGGGAACAGAAGGTAAGAATACCCGAGGGAAGTGTCAAATAGGTAGCAAAAAGAATGAGATGGAACAATAACATTAAGCATGATTTGAGAGAAGCAGATTATACAGGGAATGTTTAGTAACATTAGCTCAGGATAACAATATATGGAGAACTAATGTCTACATTGACTCGATTGTGCCAATAAGTGAGTTAGTTAGTTATAGCGAATTGTATTTTTATTTGATAGATATTTTAACGGCTAAAGTCATAAGAGTTACATTTCAAAGCTGGCATTAAAATTACTTTTTTCGGTAGCCTCTTATTTCTAATATGAGCTTTTTTGTTAGTCATAAACATAAAAACTGGATCCACAATGTTTAGTTCCGTTCCAAGTAAAGCCATAGTGAGGACTATTACACTGTGAAAACATCCATCAACCCCAGTTTATATACAGGAATGAATATATGCATGATCATTAGGTGTCACTAAAAATTCACATTACAAAATCATTATACATATAATTTTTACTAAATCTGATTTTGAAATAAAATAGATTATAATTACATTGCATTATAGATAAACATAAACTTTGTGCATCACATGTTATTTTGTAGCACATTGAAACAAAATATTATGAAAAAATATTTGTGACTTTTCAAAGATAAGAAAATACGTAAATAGAGATAATAGTTTAGAAGAAGCACAAAGAACAATTGTTAGTTTTATATATAAATGTCTTGAAGGGACCAAAAGTTCAGTCTGCTGATCAGAAAATATTCGGTGAGTATGCCAATTATATTTTACTTCTTTTATATTCGTGATTGTTCTATTATTTGTTGGCTATATAATATTTCAACTTTAATTTTTCCTACACGGGAGCAATATACAATTAATATAACTATAGAATATTAATGTTCAGGTAACTGATATTCAGTATGCCTTCCTTTTAATTTGAAACTTAATTCTGGCACAGATTCTTAATATACAATTCAAATATAAATTGGAAACCTTACAAGTCAACACACAGGCCTATAGTATTTATAACAATTAAATTTGTAATGTTGTGGCAGTTGTCTCAACATATTAATGTGTCTTAGAGGCATTACCCCATGTAATATGATACTATTTTATGTGATGAAGTGTAAAGTATAAATTCATATTTCAACTGTCATTTCCCAACAATTTCTTTTTTCAATCTCAACTTCATTTTATTATCTCAGTACTTTTATAAGTTATTTATATGTCACTGTATAAGCTAAGTACTTTTTTATTGCGCGACAACATTAGGGATTTATTAGCTTACCAACAGAGTATTGGACTCACTTCCACATGTGTTAATCGCAGAGGTGGAGGATCCATATAGCGGTGGCATTTTGTCTGTATGTCGGATATCCCAACCATCATAGCTGATATTCTCAACTTTGAATCTCTACTTATAATAGATTTTCAAATTTCTCTTGATGCTGGATGGCATCAATCCAACATTAGCCGAAATTTGAAAAGAATATTTCTTCCTCCATGGGAAAACAAATCAGTTTGTGTTTTGTATTTCGGCAGTAAGCATAATATTTATACAATTTGGCTCGAGTGACCATAATCTCAATACTAATTTAACAGTTATATATATAAAAGACGTTTTTGTTCAATACTTCGCTTATTATTTATTAAGTAGACTCGCTAAAATTAAGCATATAAAACTACTACAAGACTAAATTAGGTAAATTATGAAGCTAAAATGGTTTAATCGCATCATTGAATACTTTATATAATTCCTCTAAAGTTGTGTAACTTTCCTGTGCCATTTCAAGATTCTATATAGCTAGTCTCCATTCCTCTCTACTTTTCTATTTCCCTTCCTTCAAGCTCTTTTTTTCGATTTTACAAACAACTTTAGTCTCAATGTTAGTGTTGGTCTTCCACTCTTCCTTCTACCTGTTGGGGTCTATTCACGAACTTTCTTACGTAATCTGTCTTCCATCAAAGTTCCAACCAACTTAATTATATCGTTTTGATAATTTATATTAAGGTTCATTTCAGATTAATTATTTTCTCCTATAACATTATTAATTGTAAGTTTCTGTCGCATGGAAATCTTTCTTGATTATTGCTACAAGCCCATTCCTGGCAAATACAAATGATCTGCTGTTCCTATTTACAAAAAATGAGATATAATTATTGTTTTTAATAATTGTATTATGCTATGAATGGGTTAAAAGAACTGAATGGTACAAAAACAATATAGTATAATTGTAAGATCTTTATTACAATGTTTCAGTAGGAATTAATAATAATACATTCAAATATATATACACACACAAGAAAAGTGACACTGTTGGTATTGATTTGTTCATTAGATGGGACATTAAGATTGGGAACCGTTTTTTGCTTTTTTATAGGAGTAAGCTATTAGCTGGCATTTGGTTTCACTTGTTTCTCTTCATATCTTACAGAAATTACTTGAACTGTACATAGAAGACATGTTCATCCCACACACATCTCTAGGTCAATGCAAATACGTATCATCATATATAGTTGTCTGCCAAACTTATCCATCTACCGATAAGACGTGCATTGGAATATTGGAACTATCAATAGTTACTTTATCCCTAACTGTGGAATGGGGGTCATTCAGTTCGAAGTCGGGACTCTGAATGATCTATAGACAACTTTGGTTCGGACAGGTTGTACTCGCTTGAGCAGTTGCCACTTTGTGATATATTGAACGATTTATATTCGATCTTTTTTTTTTCACATATTGACAGATGTGTTACGAATTAGATGATTAATGAGATTCTCATCAGTCCCTATCTATTACTTTATTACACTTTTTTATTTTAATTAATGAATAGTTAGAATTCCATAAACTCACCTCATAATTGTGCATTTCATGAAAATTAAAGTATTACGTCAAACTTCTAAATATTTATCAACTTAAATAAACCTCATAGTGTCACTTCCTTTAAACATTAATACTTTTTTTAAATTTGTTTGAGGAGAGGAGTCAAGATTTTTCTAGTTAAAAGGTACATAAAATATAACATTGTGAGTACGCAATTCAACCATAAAAAACATTATCCAAGTCTTATTAGAGATCCACATGTAATTTCATGATTTATGACATATTTTAACGTAGCAGATACCAGACGTTCCTTAAATTTATATCTGAAGTATAACAATCATTTATGCATTAAATGTGTTATATAAAATGCTATTGCATTAAAAACATTTTTTAAAGTATAATATTAAAAAAACCTTAGTTTTGGCTTTGATAAGTTTAAATGTAATCTATATAAGTGTTACAAATAACCAGAAAATTACATTAGTCAGAATTATCTGCTAATATATTTTTTAATTCTCAATTGGGTTATTTAATGCAGATTTACAAATTCCTTACTTTTCATTTCAAGTTCAGATTGTTCTCTGCAATTTCAGGTATTATATATTGATTATATATCTTTATAATATCTATCTTTTTACAGAACAGAAACATGAAGTGTGTTATTCCACTGTTGATGGTAGTAACTGCCTGCTACTCTATCTCTCTTCAACATGTTTTACATGATGAGTGGACACTATTTAAGGTAATAATTCATATTGTAACATGTTATCTATAACAAACTGAGTAATTAACTCGCTGGGAACATAGAATATCGAGGTTAATTGTTATAAATTCTCCTTATATTCATATTATCAACTTACTTCTTCCAATCATTAACAATATAATTTGGATCCATCAAATCACACATTTATATATGGATATTAAAATTGGAAACTTGCAGAGGTCTAATATAATCTAGGGATAATAGATAAAATATATTGTATGAATATATTTTCAAAAAGGAAAAATTATGCTATTTCAATAAAACACACAGGTAAGTTTTAAAATATCCTTAATGATAAACAAATAGAATAAACAAAATATTCTGCATATATAATGACATATACTGCCATATGTAAATATATTGATTTCGACCAAAATATATTCAAATTTAAAATAGTGATGGGGACAAATTAACGGACCTCGTTCAGAGAGTTAAGGACACATGCTGTTGAAGTTTTACAAAATATAAATAAATAAATAAATAGTTTTATTTTACCTGGCAGAGTTAAGGCCTTAAGGCCTTGTCTGGCACTCAACTAGGTTTTTAAAAAAATACATAAAACAAAAAAAAAGTCTTACAACTACATAAACAATTAGATATTATAAAAACAATACAATACAATCAATATTCAGAATCTATTTTGATTTACTATAAATTTAACGAATTAAATATATATATAATATGTACAAGGTAGGCCCTATACAAAAACGAGAAATATTATTAATGACATAGCATAAATTTAAATAAATAAACAGAAATTAATTATTAGACAACAGGTAACTGTATAAGCGTGATTTAAAGGTTCCAAGTGTGCGGGAACCCCTGATAACTTCAGGAAGGAAATTCAAGTAGCGGGCAGAGGCTACTGTGAAGGAAGTAGAATAAGACGAAGTGCGATGAAGAGGAATTGTTAGCAGACTGTTATCTTGTGACCTAGAGTCAACATTGTGGTAAGAGGATAACTTCTCAAATCTGGACCCCAGGTAAGTAGGAATGTAGGAATTAAGAAGCTTGAAAAGTAGTGAAAGAGAATGCAATTTATGACCATACCAACATTGGTATATGCCTCAGAGGTTTGGAACATAACTGAACAACAATATAAGAATGGAAGCATCAAAAATGAAGCTACCGAGACATCAGAAGGATATACACTATTAGATCATAAGCAAAATAAACACATTAAACAGGAATTCATTCAAACCATAGTAGACGTAACTCACAGTTATATAAATAGATGACATAAGCAAATGCAGCGAATGTCAACAACCCAACAAGAATATTGAATAACTACAGACATATTAACATCATGGGCGGCCAAAAAGGCATTGGTGTGACTAATTTTTTTAAACCTTGGAAAAGAACAAATTGTATAAAATACAATTTTTATGACGATGACGATATAAATTACACTAATTAATATGTATTTAAGTATAATACTAACAATTGTTGTATTTACTTGTTTCAGCTGAAATATGGAAAATATTATATAAATAAGGTTGAAGATGAATTCCGCATGAATGTCTTTCTACAAACCAAAGAGAAAATAGCAAAACACAATGCTGAATATGAACTTGGATTGCACACATACACACTCGGTATTAATAGATTTGCAGATCAGGTTAGTAATAAAACTATGCCAGTTACAATATATAGTTTACATAAAAATTAGTATAGAAATATATACTCTAGTGATCGGATTCAATTGACTTTGCTAATGCTTTTGCAAAAAAAATGGCATTTAATTGCATTCACGGGAAATGTAACATAAGAGTGATATAGATTTCAATACTTATTTGTTAATTATTTCCATGTTAAATTTATATTTATTTACCAGTACAGAAATGAGGAAAATGCCATTTGTCTCTCCTGGTTTGTTAAAGAAGAAGTACTTTCTAAAAATATATTATTAAATTATTATCTTCATCGTAATCAATACATCATTATATTGTTTCAAATTAAGTCAATAGGTCAAGTCAATAGACAAATTATTTATCAGTTCTCAAATAAAAAAAACACTTTAGTATCATTACATTTTTGAATTTCCATTAAAATAACCCTATCATCAACATCGGCCTGCTAAAATAATTTACAATCTTTTTTTATAATTTATCCTTAAGTGAAATCACATTATTGTTTTCAGGTATGACATTAAAATACTGCCAATGAAATATATTGTTTGTTTAATAACGCTCATTACTTGATAAAGCACCCATGAATACCCTTGCTTTCCAGTAATTCCATGCTACTGTGGATTTGGATGAAATATATAGGCATTGTAGAAGGTAGTCGTTATTCACATGCTCTTGTAGAATGCACAAAACAAAAAGTGTGGAAGAGATCAGTGCAATTCTTTGCAAACGCATAGCCAGACATTCCTGACCCATGTTCAGACATATATGTGTAACAACATATTTTCCTTGGATGCTCAGGGATTCCCTACAATTGCGGGTTTTGCCACTTCCATCTTTTGTTTCCAGAAAATTCTGTAAACAAATGTACAATGATATTTTAAGTTTTAAAATTCCGAATTTCTTAGGCGTAAGGAATGGAAAATTGGATGAAATTTTCTGACAGTCATTGTTGTGATCCCGAAATATGTGTGCTGTTTTGTCACGCAGCAGGACCAGGTTCGAACTCTGGTCGAGACAAGGTACATGGGTAATGATTTTCGAGGTTTTTCCTCACCTGTAAAACAAATATAAGGAATCGTTAAGACCTAACTGGTCTCCGAACATCATATGGTCATCATAATCATCATCAATCACAATCACCATACATGAAATATAGGATTAGGGACTCTCCTAGTGCACACTACCATCATCGTCATCCATCATATCGGGATAGTGTAACCCGCCTTCCCGACGTCTCATCCTCAGAACTGGGTTATAATTAAGTCAATGGCTAGAGTTAACAAAGGAAATGTCGAAATGACAACCTAATGTATACAAGACGAAAAAATGTAAATGTGAAATAGATCCTTTATATTCGTGGTAGAAGACAGCTTATGTTGAACGAAAGATAGTATATACCTTCACTCAAATGTCGTGGATGTATAGAAAATTTAAAATGACATTATTTGCAGCTTCATGAAGAGGTCTCTGGAAAGTTGAATGGTTTACTCCTAAAGAATGCAGAATCAAAAACACGTGGATCAACATTCATAACTCCAGAAAACGTAGTTATCCCTGATGAAGTGGACTGGAGACAGAAAGGTGCTGTTACTCCTGTCAAGGATCAAGCGGATTGTGGGTCCTGCTATGCCTTCAGTGCAGTAAGTTTTTCTCTCTGATCATAGTCTATATATACAAATAATGAAGTACTTTAAAACTGAAATTTAAGTGGAAAAGTTACCTTTTATTTTAAAGAAGGGGAACATGGTTGTCATCTAGGTCAGACATTACAGTAAATAAAGTGATGGGTTGTTTGGTTGGTTGCTAATGGACAGGCATATTGGAGTTCACGCATATATCATCTTGCTTCGTAGTAGCATAATAAATTATACATAATGTGTTAAATGTGAGATCTGATGTCCTCGTGAAAAAATATGTAAATAAAGAGCAAAATGTGCACACGTATGGCAAATCATTGCTTCCACATACTGATGTATTAGTTCTCAATTTCTTATTTTAATTCCGTTGCAAAAATTTTGATAATGTCACACTGCATATAAGCATAATCACTGTTAAATATTTACTTAATTTCGATATAAAACTAGCTAATACTAGGCACACGTTGCTACGCCTAAATAAATGATGTATTAAAGATTAATTAAATCATATCGTAAAACTGGGTGGAACCAAGATGGCGGTTGCTAAAGTCAACGTTTAATTCTGAATTCCTGGTAAACTACAACTTCTAATTATCGGACTTCGCTGCTTTATTAATGATACATACTACGGTTTATTTTAATAGTCCATATGGAGTTTCATTGTAAAACAACGAACGCTGCAATCACTAGAGCTAATTTAAAATTTTCGTTTCACGTTAAATCGTAAACCTTATGGTTCCAGAGTGTAATAGATAGTGGCTAATCACTTAATGTACCGAAAAACATGCAGGTATACACTTTCAAGATCATCGGTTGAGCGTATTTGAATTCTATTAATCACATATATATGCAGGCTGAAATGATATATATAACTGTTCACAGATATAAAGTTGTATTCTTAGATTTTATTTATTTTTTAAAACATTAAATCGCATTTTAATTGAAATTTTAAATAATTTGATATTTTTCATCCACTCCTGAATACTTTGTAAAAAGCCACATCATAATCCGATTCACAGTGCGATAGTGCATAAAATACGAACAAACAATCCTTGATTTTTATATACAGTAAAATCTCCATATTCGCGTTCCCTTATTCGTGATTTCATTATTCGTGGATTAAAATATTGAGACACAGTTAATGTATTCGCTGCTAGAAAATGCTTCATTCGCGGATGCAGTCGGTGTATTAGAAGGTTTAGCAATAATATCAAAGTAAAACAAACCTTTTGTCACTAGGCCTAGTGTTCGTTTTTTAAAGCCACCGCCTTCATATTTCACGTACCGCTATGAACGTTGATAAATGCCGCCCACGCCACGGTCGGTGTTTTATTGTTTCAACTTAACTTTTTTTGCAATAATTTTGATTGAATAACACGTGTCTCTTCTGCTTTGTTCCCAAGTTATAATGTAGAGTAAAAGCAAAGGAAATTAGTTCAGAAGAGGAAAAAAGTACTTTTGCCGCTTAGAGTACAAATAGAAATTCTTGAACGTTTACGGGTTGGCGTGTCGTTTTGTGTCTATATCACGCTGTTTCAATGTTGATCAATCAAGTGTACGATTCATCAACAAATCTGTAGACCAAATAAAGAACTACATCGCTGAATTCACAGATTGATATCAATCTGAATTTAAAGATCTTTTAAAATCGGCAAAACAGGAAAAAATTACTAACTTCTTTAAGCCATTGCCTAAGACTGACAGAAATAATTAATAGAAGTTGTTCGAAATATCTCATTAATCGATTTTATTTTGATAATTTTTATTTTGTTTCGCAACCTTGGAACGTATATAACCATACAAATTACCATTTTATATTCACAGTATCTCGCGGCATCCTAGCGGAAAGTAGCCTATCCCCCGAGAATAAGGAGTTTTACTGTACTTGATTTTGACAGTAGTAAATGGTAGACAGATCTCTTCATTTAGATAAAGTCATTAAAAAACTAAGCTTTAGATAACATCACACCTCTTATAATTAAACAAAAGCAAATAATGTTAATCTTCATTATTACAGAATACTAAACAACATCATTAAATTAACAATTTCCTTAATAATAACAGGTTTAATCATTAACATTAAACTTCATTGACATTCAAAAGCAAATGCTATATACTATATTATATATATATATATATATATATATATATATATATATATATATATATATACCCAATAGGCACTATACTGGAACACTGGAACATGGACACCAAACAAGATGAATTAATGGAATAGCATTACAATGTATTTGAATTATAACAATAAAGTTTTTTGCGGTTCGCAGGAATTTATACGCAATATTTTCACTTATAATTTTCAGACGGGATCTCTTGAAGGACAGCATTACAGAAAAACCGGAAAACTAAATTCTCTGAGCGAACAGAACTTGGTTGACTGCAGTATTTCTGTTGGCAACGGTGGTTGTAACGGTGGATACATGGACACATGTTTTGAGTACATCCAACAAAATGGAGGAATTGACACAGAAGAGTCCTACCCTTATGAGGCAAAGGTAAGTTGATTCTTAACATGATATAATTGACAGTTATCCATCCATCTGTTGTAATGAAGAGGCAATTTCATTTAAAACTTATTTAGCAATAGAAATAATTTAGGCCCACAAAAAAAAATATATATATATAAGATATTTGAAAATAAATTGCAGAAATAGAGAACAGGTACTTTTTAAGACAACGAAATGATATTTAAGTTAGGAATGAGGAAATATATTTTCCACGACTTAGATAATCCCAGAGTTAGATGTAGAAGTTAGAAAGAAATATGCTGATTTTCTGATACTGATAGTAGAAGATTGGTTGCAATGAAGGAATGATGTTTTTTAAAATCTAATTAAAAGTAAGAACTCAATACAAATTTGGATAAAGTATTCTTGTATTATAAACTATGACCTTATTAACATTATCAATTCTTCAGCCTTCAAATTAATTTTTAAAGTATATTCAGTATTTTATTTAATTCACACCACAAATTTTGCACTTCCTAATAGAATATATTTTGAAGGTCATTATCCACATTCTCAGCTAAAACCTATTATTGAGATGGTTTGGGATGTTATCCATAGCAGGCAAACTTCATTTCAAATTCACAAATGCCCACAATAACATTGTGTTGAAATGAGGACAAAACCTGTAGAGTTCTCCAGTAGAATTTATTATGTGAGGAATTTAAAGAAATACGTCTACAATTGATCAGATTATTGGTACAAGACAGACTTAAATAAATTGAAATGTAACCGCACTGTACATCTCCAATGTTAAAACTACATAAATGTAAATGTTCAATTAGAGAGAGTAGGTGTATAGCATACTATTGGACTTTTAAATTCCTAAAAATTTTACCCATTATAATGTGTCTAAATTGCTCATACTGTAGGGTGCGGGTAGAAAAATAATGTTTAGATACTTTCGAAATTATGTATTAAAGCTGCTCAGAGATGCATAATTTATTTTCTATTCAATTTTGCACAAGAGCATGCCATCAAAACTTTACAGGATAAAAAATGAACAATTAAAATTAATAAGCTGTTGATTTATGATAATGTTGATGTATTATTATTAGGCATTATGTGCAGGTTACTAAGAGCCAAACAAAGACATCCAATTCAGTATATTACGAAATTTGGGCTGGAAATAAACATCAAGAAACCAAAAAAAAAAAAATGAAAGAAAACATAGAAATACATAAAACTTGAGAACGTAAATTAACGAACAATAATTACAAAGGGAAATGACACGTAGAAAGTAACTAAATAAACTTTAGTATCCATTAATTAAACACAATTATACATCGGAAATGTACATGCACTTACTCATTACTGGGACTCTTTATCATCTCATCTTCTATTAAAAACGTTAAATTCCAAATGAGTAAAACTGTTGTTCTTCCAGTTAACTGAATGTGAATCATGAACTACTCTAATAATAATAATAATGATTTATTTATTCTGGCGGAGTTGAGGCCATAAGGCCTTCTCTTCCACTCAACCAGCACAAATACAAATAAATATTTGACAAATATAGATATACACTATACTAATTATAAACAGTTAAAGATACATTAAATATAGCAATGTAAGTTTCATGTACAAACAATATTTTATAGGATAATAACAATAATAATACTTACGATAATAATAATAATAATAATAATAATAATAATAATAATAATAATATAAATATGGCAACACACACGAACTAGAATGTATAAAACACTGGCCAGACCCATATTATGTTACGGCAGTGAGATCTAGACAATTCGCAGTGTAGATGAACAAAGACTAACTGCGGCAGAAATGAAATTTATGATACGTACTGTGGGCTATTCAAGAGCAGACCATAAAAGGAATTCTGACATTCTCAAAGAATTACAAACAGAATCAGTCATGGAATATGTACAAAAATACAGAAACTCACGTAAGAAGAATGAGCAGAACAAGAATACCAAGTCAGATCTTAAATTACCAGCCACCAGGCAAGAGGTCTTTGGACAGACCCTTCAAACGTTGGATTGAGACCGTAACAGACCACTAGGTCTATCACATGAAAGGAAGAAGATATAAATATGATAAATTACAATACAGAAGAGGAAAAAATCTTATGCACATTTGGGAATGTAGTTCTTTGGAACTCTTTTAAACCGAAGAAAAACAATCAGAGGCAAATGGAGAAGACTGTAAATAACAGCGAACTACATGACATTTATGGTTAACCAGATGTAATAAGAACAGTCTAATGTAGGAAATTGCAATGGGGAGGAAGTCTGACAAAATTGATGAATGGATGAGAGAAGTGAAAATTCATTGTAGGGAAAAGAGCGGTTGGACCACGAACGAGGTGGAAAAATATCTTTAAACATGGAATGAGATAGGTAATTTATACAGGGGAATATTGGAAAATATTAACTCAGGATAGCTATGTATGTAATTTATGTCGGTGCTACCACAAACGTAAGGTATTGAGTTAGTTAGTTGTGTATAAATATTCTATGAATGGTTCATTTAGTTAGACTTATATATTATTCTACATATTATTTTCTGATATGATTGAAATTAATCACTTTTTCTGAGATGATTGTAAAGAACGAAATCAATTTCATTGATAAAATATTTCACAATATTCAATCCTAGCAGTTTTTGTTTAACTAGATTTTTACTTAATTAATTAATTAATTTTCCATTTTGTAAAATGTACTTCTCCGATCCTTAAATATTTCTACCTCCCATTGTTCTGAAAATTCAACTGACATTTGTTGATTCTCCACCGATGTAGTCTCGATGTAGCGTTCTGCCTTGTCACGCACCAGACCCGGGTACGATCCCCGCTCGGCAGACGTTTTCTGGGTGAGGTTTTATTCGGGGTTCTTTCTCACCTGTAAAACAAATGTCATGATACTTTAGGGCCAAAACGGTCCTCGACCATCACCTGGCCACCATTATCATCAATATCATATTCACCTCATTAGATTATGTTTAGGTTTAAGGCCTCTCCTGGCGCGTCATCACCCATCATATCATTGGGGCAGCGTAACACCGCCTTCCATGAGCCCCAACCTCAGAGGTAGGTTACAATACTCCAATGTCAGGGGAGAATACCTGAAATGTTGAATGACAAACAGGTGGCATTGAAAAACAAACATTTATTGATTTAATGTAGAATATATCATCGATATTAACTTGATTCTCGATCAGCTTTCCATTGACCATTAATTAATCACAATAGACAATTTTAAAACTATATTAACTATTATCAACTCTTTTATTTTGGCATTCGATACGCTACATAAATGTAAGCTATTCTAGTTTCAATTAATTAAATTTAATTTATATGCATTCTCTATTATAAATATTACAGGATGGTACCTGCGTCTACAGCAATAAAACAATAGGAGCTACAGACACAGGATACGTGGACCTTACCTCAGGAGATGAAGAGAAACTAAAAGTTGCAGTTGCCACCATTGGACCAATTTCTGTTGGTATTGATGCAAGTCAAATAACATTCCAATCATATAGTTCAGGTACGAACACTATACAATATTTTATTAAGTACAATTTTATCACTTCACCTCACATTATTATTCTTCTTACAAGGGATACAGGACCTTCCTCGGTTCCATCCAGTATTTTCACAACAGTTTTTATGTTGTCCTGAAGACCTGCATCTTACTGCTTCAGTTGCTAGACTGAAGAACCTACATATAAAATCATTTTAAAAAGTCAAACTATAATGTTTAATATGGAAACTGAAATTAATAGAGAAGTGCCAATTTAAGATCCAAATGTAATAAGGTTGTAATGTAGAATTTGGAACATACAGAAAGAAGACACAAATAGATAACTACATTAGAGATTCAGGTTGTAACCACATAACTCACAAAGAGGCAGTTTTCAGTAGTACGACACATACATTAGTGCACATACCCATGAACAGAAACATTATGAAAAGGAATGTATAGAATGGGAAAGTAAAAAAACCTGCAAGTAGCAGTCCATGCATGGTCAGAAAAATATCAATACAAAAGGAAGGCTAGTTTATAGAAAACTACATAGATCTCACAATTTGGGAAAATATCTGCATTAAAAATATTAATAAACAAAACGGTATTGAGAAAATAATCAACTTTGAAATTGCCAGCTAAATTATTTAATTTCAACATTCTTAACCTACCAGTAGGGAGCCGGAGAAGACTCTTCAAGACGATTTAACAATAGTCATGAAAATACTGATGTTGGAACCTAGGATCTTCCCGAAACCGATCTGAAATGAAGATGAATATAAGGAAAGGAGCTAACATTTTACTTAAATAATACCTCTCAATATTAATTCCTACAAAGTCAATTCCAAAATCGCAATAATGTTTCATCAGATGACTGATATGAACAACAGCACGAATATTATCTTGATAAATTCCTCTCGGCCAGGTGAAAATACAGGGTCTGAAATTTGGGGATAACATACATTTATTAAATGACAAAATCTCAAAACGTTTATGGAATACATAAATTTATACTTAGGTTGGATGATAAAGCATTATTTTGTAAGAGAATTTCCTTGTTTTCCTTGTTAAGGCAAACATGTTTTTCTTAAAACTTTACATTATTTCTTCTAGAGCAAATTACCAATCTACTACGGTAAATTGAAATCTGTCTACTTAATATAAAATTGCTTGTTACAGGCATTTACTGTGATCCAGATTGCTCATCGAAAAATTTAGATCATGCTGTTTTGGTTGTTGGATATGGTACCGATAAGGAAACAAAGCAAGATTACTATATTGTTAAAAATTCGTGGGCTGCAGACTGGGGTGAAAATGGATACTTAAAAATGTGCAGAAATCAGAACAATAATTGTGGAATAGCAACACAAGCAAGTTATCCTCTGGTTTAGATCTACTAGAAGTTGAATGTCATGACAGGATACAATATTTTAAAACATAAAAATTATATATTATCCATTATCAAATTGTTGTAAAAACTTTAGAATTCAATAAATCAAATTTTGAATAAAACAAATGTAATACCGTACATTTTGATGAACTGTACATAAACAAATTATTACAGATATATTCTACAGTTTCTACTACCTGAACCGTCGGTAGAAACCCTTCGGTATATATTATCTATACCCAAGTTATTGACCATTCCAGAATCCACATATAGTTTACATAATCAATTAGCTTTACAAGAATCATAAGAATGCAATTGATTCGATTCATTAGCTACGGTAGGATACACATAATGAAGAATGAAATAAACAAGTGTACTACCGTAGGTATCATATATATATATATATATATATATATAGGTAAGGAGAAAAAGTTGCCGTGGTTAAAGTATAAATGTGAAAGATTGTGATAGATAATTTGGATGGGAGGCAGTAAAACACTGTGTCGTATTTATCTACGGACTCAATTATTTCGTAATTCATGTAACTTTGACTCCATCAAAAATCAGTACACAACGAACAGCATGTTTATGATGACTAAAATTGTATAGTCAGTAAACAAGTTTCTCTGTTCTAATTGATCGCTTTTCAGTCATACAACACATACAGCCTTGTGGTAGATCATCACCAAATGCTTGAATCATGCGTTTATCTTCAAATAAGATCATGGGAGGATTAGCAGCTACATATGCACAAGTTACAACAGTTATATCTTCCCCATGTTCATTGCCAATGCATGGACACTTCTTGGAACGTACTAATGGTTCTTTGTGTAAATTCAATCTGCAAACTTTTTCCTCTGCACACGATTTTGTTTCATGTTTTGCAAAAACATAATTTCTTTAAAATACATTGCAAGTTTCTTTTAGAATTATCCTCAATAACTATTTTGTTTAATTTTTGGAACATTTCCAAGTCTAGATTTTGAGATATTCTTATAGATCGTATAGGATTAACCTTTTAAAACTTCCTTTCCAATTTGCAATTAGCCATTTGCTTGACATTAGACAAGTGATGAGTAATATTGTTGTTCTCACTAAACTTGTGTGCACACAGCATTAACACATTCGTGACCGACAGCTGTGCGTTACACCCACCGCTGCTGGACCGGACATTTCTTTCAGTACGGTGGACTTTTAAATTTTAAACCGCGCTAGCACAGTGTGGCTTTTACATCAATATCTTTACAGTCAATAACAATAATGCATAAGTAAATCTTTTTAGTGTTCTCACCAGACCTTCTAATAGAAATTGAGGGTTTGATAGCGTTGGAGACATTTCCCTTTATGTAAAGGCACAGTGCAAAATGGAATATGTAGCGAGTTTCTTTTCTTGTGTTCACTACAAACGCGGCAAGGTTTGGATGTTATTTTTTTTCTTTCCAAACACAGTTGGTGTTAATTTATTTTTCTTAATGTCTTAGCCTCCCTGGTGGGTCGTCGGGTGGTCTCCTATAAGTGGTTTCTTTTCTCTCTGTCTTTCCTCGTCTTCCCTGTAATTTGTTCCTTATTTCACGACTGCCAAACAAGAGGCTGTTTCAAGCAAAAAACTTCTGTTTGACATTTTGCTGTTAGGATTTTGAAATTTATAGACCCTGAAAGCATTAAAGAGTGCACAATTCAGAAGCCATAATACAACTTTCTAGCTCCATTTCACTATTTTTCTAAGGATGGAGTAATATGATTGGTACTGGTCAGCCCTGTCTACATGCTTCACATACTTGTTATATTGAAGTATTCAATAGAGCATTTTTACAACTTTACTCCTCCCACTCTCGTGTTGCCTGATGCAATGTGCCAACCATTCTTACGTCTCCTTTATCTTTCAATGTCCCCCTTACTACAAAAACATTTTCTCCTGATTTGAGTTTATTTCCTGCTTCCACATATGATTTTGGAAGCCCTCTGTTAATCTTTATTGCTTCAGAAACTCTCGTCTTTCTTTCGAGCAAATTTTCAGCTATAGCCACACTATTATAATAATTATGCTGGTGGACATGATGCCACAGATATAAATTCGGATCCAGAACGCAAAATAGAGTTTCTTTTAATTTTTTCGCTCTGCAACATATATTTACAGGACACATACGTATCCCTTAATCACCTAACAACCCGCACTAAAATTCCATATTTCACCAGCCGGCTGTCATAAAATTGTAAACAACTTTTTCTGTAAAGTTGGCAATTTCATAAAAGAGAAGAGAGGGATACAAAAACAACTAAAATTTACTTCACAATGAGAAGAAACAAAATTGAATGCATCATTCAAATGCGAACAGGCAGGGAAGCCATAGAAAACATAAAAACGGAAATTTCCGTGACCGGTCGTCTAGCGCTGGCCATTTAAACATGTGTTAACTGTTACCGGGTACCCCACTTCTGCCAACCGTAGTTTTCGAGAAAATAACTTAACGTTCTGTACTTCATTTCAAGTGAACTTTCATCTCAATTTTGTTTTTAATTCACATTCAGATTTGACATTGTACCGAACGTTATTTGTGGAATACCAATTTCTTTTTCAGGTTCATAATTGGACAGTTCTTTTTGCCTGATGATAGTTTATACAGCTTCATAGAAGTAACATTGGCTCTATCGATCCTTTGTATTACGAGGTTTGAAGTCATAACTAGAGAAAATAATTAAGTATTCTTCAATAATGTTTGTACAGAATATGGCCTACAAATCAATAATGCATATACTCAATATGTCCTCTTAGTTACAATAAAACATTTCACATATGACATTAGACAAGTGTTATTGGATTTGTAAAGCTTATACATATTTTAATGCAGAATAAATTAATCACGTATTTGACACAATCTAACGTTCGTACAACTTCAGTATCAGTAAAATGAACAGCTTATCTGCATAAAATAAAAAAAAAACTTGGAAGATAAGCTATACAAACTTTCTATAAACTCTCCGATGAACAACTGATAGGAACTGAGCAGAAAATTATATGCAGAGTTGGTAGACATAGCCGGTCAAACATGCAAGAGGTGTCGTCTTTGAGATTCCCGCAACTATGAAAAAATAGCCATTAGGCCATATTCAGTCATAGCCCATATTTTGGACAGTTACCTTATATATACGAGTATATATATATATATATATATATATGCAAAATAGTTACTCAATCCTAATTCTCTCTCCCAGGAAAGACCGAATTACGACCTACGCGCCGGATACGGCACTCTTCATATTCTATCTGGCCCCTTCACATCTGTAGCATTATAATAAATTGAAATATTCAATATGTAGGCCTATAATATTAGTCTTATCAATAATAGAAAAAAAAACTTTTGAAATATGTTATAAACACATAAGAAGACAAATCAATACAAGCTTATAATTATAATTGTAATAATATATTTAATTAATGGGCCAATTTCAGTTTCTGTCAGTCTCCACTACATCTTTCCATCGCACCGTCCATTTTTTCTCCCAATGCTGCTCAAAACAACATGTTACTCTTTTCTTCTACCACGTGGCACACAATCTAGTATTCTTCTTGGGGAGCTTATCTTCCGTCATTCTTTTTATGTGAACATACCAATAGTATACATTTATGAAATTAACAATTGAAGCCCGAATAGTAAACTTTTGATTCATTTACACTGTTCCTTATTTTATCTCTTCTAGAAATTCCAGCTGAACATCTCCAAAAATCAATTTTGGCAGAATTAAATTTCCGTTTCTGCACCGTATGTCATTACACTCTTTATTGTTGTATTAAAAATCTTTGCTCTACATTCATAACTTATTTTGATCCCATAAAACACCATTTGATTGTTTATTTTGATGAATTATCCATATTTATTCTCTGAACTTCAGCTGTATTACTTCATCTGCACTAATTTTTAAGCCGAAATGTACATATTTTCACATGCTTTTATTTTCCTTGTCCATCTTCTAAAACCATATCTCTTGAATTATCTTCTATTATTACTACAACTATTATTACCTCATTATGATGGTTGTCCAGCGGCTCGTTTGAAACATAGCATCATAATGTACCTATATGTTGGTACCAATTTTTGTCCACACATATAACTTAATAAATCTTTAAGCAATTGCCCATGTACATGAACACCTACAATGTACATCCAGAATTTATATTTATAAAAACATTATGTTTGTAGTAAGATCAGGCGAAGGCAATGTTTTCTCCGATGATTTGTCTCTGTAGGAAAACTTTTAGTACTATTAAATTCTGCCACAAATTCAATATTATCAGGTATCTTGTGTCTTGGTTCATGTTTTCTACATTCATGTTGCAGTACTAGAGGAGAAGTAGAATTCAACTGCTTCAAGAGTACACGGGACAGCAATTTATTTCTAAGAACAAGATTTTTTTTTCAATAATTCTTAAATTAATAATTAAGCTATAGCAATTTCTCTAGGCTAATTAGGTTAACATTTACTTTATTTTCTTAGAATAGTCCAATTGATTTTATTATTACTAATATTTATTTTCTCTGCTCCTAATAGTGTGTTAATTCAGTTAAAGTTTTCATTATTTGTAAAAGTTGGTACAATTGATCTTCCAAGTTTTAGTCAAATATTTGAAGTCCCTGACCTGCTTTCAACACGACCATCCCCCAGGCAAATTCCTACCCTTTCTTCAAATGACAATGCCAATGAATCCTCACATTCTTCTCACCCCACCACTGCCTACCTGCTAAAAGAATGTTTTTCTCCTCGTTCAACTACTCTTAAAATCGCCTATATTAATGCTCAAAGCATTCTGCCTCACATTCATGAAATTCGATATTTTTTTTCCGAGATTTCTTTGCATGCGATCTTAATATCTGAGTCCTGGCTTAAACCTTCCCTTCACTCCTCACTTGTTGATATTGACGGGTACACCCCTCTGTCGCAATGATAGACTAGGGAAAGAGGTGGGGGAGTTGCAATGTATATCAAATCGAACTTAGAGCCCAAAGTCATTCTTCACTTCTCTCCTGATTACAATGCACGACCAGAATTCCTCTTCATTGAAATTTCAGCTAGTTTACAGAGATGTTCTCTGTGTGTGGTGTACAACTTCCAAAAGTAGAGTATCTTAGTGACATAGAAACACCTTTATTAAGTTTACTGCCGCATTATCAGCATGTTATAGTAATGGGCGACTTTAACTCTAACTTACTTTCTTCCTCATCTTCATCATCAGAACTACTGGCATTATTTCACAATGCAATATGTATGTCTTGCCTTTACAACCAACTCATCACACATCGACGATTGATACATTAATAGACATCATAGCCACGACAAATCACAGAAAATTATAAACTACGAACAAATATCTGCCCCCGGCATATCAGCCCATGACGTCATATATATCGAATACTCTCTCCAGTGTCCTAGGACTCGTCCTAAATTATTAACGTATCGAAATTTAAAAATATTAACCAGCAAGCTCTAATTGCAGACGCTATCGACATGCCGTGGCATGATATTTGGACCCTATGCACAATTGACGAAAAATTGCTTAAATTTAACAATATGATATTAGAACTTTACGACAAACATGCCCCCTTGAAGACTAGACGAATTACTAATCCCCAGCTCCCTGATGTCCCACGAAATTCGACTACTGATGGCTGAGAGGGATGCTGCTTTTCGAAAATATAGACGGGACAAAAGTGACGCTAACTTAAGACAATATAAGACATTAAGAAACAAAACGAATCAAAAACATTAGGAACGCTAAGTTGCGGTATGCTCTAGTCTCATTGATCCAAACACAAAAGCAAGTGATATGTGGAAACGTACACGGTGATTACAAATGATTGGAGCGATTTCATGATTTTATTGTAGCGATCTTATTTGACATATCTTCACAGAACTTTAAAGTTATGTATAAAAACTCATAAGGTTTTTTTTTGTTTTCTCTCTCGCAGCCGTGTTTTCAGCTTTAAAACCGAGAGAGCGCAGCAGTTATCAAAGATGGCGACAGGCGAGGAGAAAGCATATGCTGTGCTTGAATTCATTCAACTCAATCTGTGATAACTGTGCAACGACACTTCAGAACGAAGTTCGAGAAAGATGCACCGAGTGCCAACTCCATTCGCGATGGTATGCGCAATTTAAAGCTACAGGATGCCTCTGTAAAAGGAAATCACGGGTCTCCTTCAGTGAGTGAAGAAAAGGTTGAGAGTGTGGCGGATGAGTTTCAAACGTAGCCCAAAGAAATCAACACGAAAAGCGAGCAGAGAGCTGAACATTCCACAACCGACCGTTTGGAAGATCTTGCGGAAAAGATTGAAGCATAAACCTTACCACTTGCAATTTCTACAAGCCCTACGCCCATTGACAAAGTGAGTCGGTTTGAATTTTGTACACAAATGCAGCATTTATGGATGAGGATGGTTTTTGTGAGAAACTTGTCTTCAGTGACGAAGCAACATTCTTTGTGAATGGCAAAGTGAACAAACACAATGTGCGAATCTGGGGCACAGAAATCCCCGCGTTATTGTGCAGCACATTCGCGACTCCCCAAAAGTTAGTGTGTTCTGTGCGGTTTCTCAGTTCAAAGGTTATGGCCCTTTTTTCTTCTGCGAGCAGAACGTTACAGGACACGTGTACCTGGACATGCTGGAAAATTGGCTCATGCCGCAGCTGACGACCGACAGTGAGACCTTCATCTAACCAGCAGGATGGTGCTCCACCACACTTCCATCACGATTTTCGTGAATTTTTAAACATGAGATTGCCAACCGATGGATCGGTCGCAGTGGAGAGAATGATCAGAAATTGTTGTCATGGCCTCCACGCTCCCCCGATTTGACGCCGTGCGATTTTTTTGTTTGGGGGTATGTGAAAGATTCAGTGTTTGTGCCTCCTTTAACCAGTAGACTTACCAGAACTGCGAGCTCGCATAATCAATGCCTTTGAACAAATTAATAGGGACATGTTACGTCGAGTATGGGACGAACTTGATTACAGACTTGATATCTGCAGAATCACCAAGGGGGAGCATATGGAGCACCTGTAACATCTCAAAAAAAACCTGGGAAGTTGCTCTATGTATCATCTGTAAAAGTTCGTGAAATATGTCGAATACTACAGCTACCATAAAATCATGAAATCGCTCCAATCATTTGTAATCACCCTGTATTAGATCAATGGGTCTATGGCAGCCGACAATCAAAGGAGAGAGCATTAACATATCACTGGACGATCTAAACCAACATTTCACATCATATGCCACACTTAACATAAACAACTACGACCAAACAACAAACTATAGATGAGCTCCTATCCACACCTACTCCTTCCCGAAAAAATTCTTCTTTTCCTATATAATGCCAATCGACGTTAAACTATCCCTGGACCGCATTAGAACTAAAACACAAGGTATAGACAATATAAGTATCGACTTTTTAAAGAAAAATACTCCATGTCATACTGCCAACTGTAACCCATATATTTAATGCCTCAATTATGACCTCAACTTACCCCGAACTCTGGAAAAAAAGCTATAGTCAGACCAATCCCTAAAATTAAATTACCTGTAACACCAAACGCTTTAGACCAATCAGCATCCTCCCAGTCCTATCTAAGGCCTTGGAGCGCATTGTTCATGGACAATTAACTGATTACCTTAACACTCATAACATACTCGACCCATACCAATCAGGTTTTAGGACAGGCCCATAGTACGGCAACAGCACTTCTTAAAGTTACCGAAGATGCGCGTGAAGCAATGGACAGTGGCCACATGACAATATTTACACTCTTGGACTTCAGCAAAGCTTTCGACACTGTTGACACTGACATATTAATAGCAAAATTACGCGCTCTGAATCTTTCGGACAATGCTGTTAACTGGCTTGCATCCTATCTTCATGGTCGCCAGCAATGTGTATCCAATGCAGAACTTTCCTCATCCTGGCTATCACTGAAGGGTGGCGTCCAACAAGGTTCAGTGTTAGGACCACTTCTGTTCTCTTACTTACTTACTTACTCACTGGCACTATCGAACCCGTAGGTTCATGGCCGCGCGGACATAAGCTCTCCATACATCCCTATCCTGAGCTAATGCTTTCCAATCATTTCCTGTATAATCTACTTCCCTCAAATCATAGTTAATGTTGTTCTCCCACCTCATTCTTGGTCTACCAACTGGGCGTTTTCCTTCTGGCTTTCCTACAAGAAGTTTCCATGCAAGTCTTTCATTCCCCATGTTCTCTATCTATGTTAACGATATATCCACTAGACTTACCTATTGTCGATATCACCTATACGCTGACGATTTGCAAATTTACATTCACTCCCATCCTGACGATGTACATGACACACTAGACAAATTAAATAGTGACCTAGACTCAATTTCCCAATGGTCGAAGAAACATGGACTTAATCTAAATACTGACAAGACACAGTGCATAATTATAGGACATCGGCGAATTAAAAGCATTATAAATTACGAAAATATCCCTACCATTCTCCTAAATGACAAAAATATCCCCTACAGCTCAGTAGTAAAAAATCTGGGTATCTATATGGACCAACACCTAGACTGGAAAATCCAGGTGAATAATACCTGCAAGAAAGTGTTCTCAATTCTTCACTCCCTAAATAGTTTTAAAAAACTTCCTTCCTACAAAATTAAAACAAATACTTGTACAGACTCTTATAATGCCACACTTCGACTACTGCGACATATTACTGACTAATCTGACAAACTGATCTATCTGACAGACTACAGCGTGCTCATAATGCGTGCATTCGATTTATATTCAATCTCCGACGTTATGACCACGTGTCTCCTTCATTTCAGGCCTTATCATGGCTACGCCTAAATGACAGAAGAACTTTACATTCACATACCTTACTATTACAAATTCTGCACACATATTTACCAACTTATTTAACAACACGTTTCAACATTTATCGGCTCATCACAATTTAGGAACAAGATCACAAGACTCTTCTTTACTTTTGATACCACAACACAGGACCTGTCTGTACTCTGAATCTTACACAATATCTATGGCTAGAGCATGGAACTCACTTCCCAGTCATGTCAGGGACTGTCAATCGCTATCATTATTTAAATCCAAATTAACTGATATCTTAAGTTCGACACAATGAAAACATTAACTACATAACAACTATATAGAATATTCTATTAATAATCATGTAGGAAGCTACTTACTTTATTTTATATCATTTTAATTTTATTATATTCTATGTTTTTGTTAGCATTAGCTAGTATTAGATCCATCATCATTGCATTTTGTTTAGTCTGTATTTTAATATCTTAAAATTGTAATATGTACGTAATTTTTGTATAATTTTACTATTCGCTGGTTGAGTGGAAGAGAAGGCCTTATGGCCTTAACTCTGCCAGCTAAAATAAATCATTATTATTATTATTATTATTATTATTATTATTATTATTATTATTATTAACTGAGGAACATAGTCCTGCAAACTGGAATACAATTTTCACCATGAATAAAAGCATTCAATCTAACGAGGAATAATGTTGATGTTTGTGCAGTTTCTCACGACGAATCATTAATTTAGGCTTGACAGCTTACCATCTTCATATAATGCATAAAAGCATGCAGCTGAAGACAATATTCTGCGCCTTTTTACACTCGTAACATACACATTTTATGAAAGATGTATTTTTGTTGATTAATATTAAAATAGACTAGAATGAATCCTACACAACATTCCGCACATTTCCATCACTCAAACATTCGAGTTATGATAACCACATTTGCAGTCTTTGTCAACATACATTTTCGAAGATGTTGATTTCCTCACATTAATATATTCCTGTTCTATATTCCTTCTCCTTTTTCTCACATTTTGCACCCACTGATCACAATGTCTGATAAGTTTCCAACATTTAATGTAATTTTGATTATCTTCTTCACTTATTCTAAGGCTAGTAGACCTGCAGAATCACTGTTCTGGTTCTTTGCCTGCTTAAAGAGTGCTTGGCCAGACAGAACGAACAATAATTTTGAATATATATTTTATTTGATAGAGAGTGTATATTTATTTCCTTTTACGCATGAGTTAGAAAAATTATATTTCATATCTCACCTCATAAAGTTGCGTGATTTCACGATACCGGTTTTCACGATACTAACAGCAGTATTCTAGCAGTAGTATCAAAGGTGTGTAAAAATAAATTCCAACATAACAATATATATGTATGTATGTGTGTATGTACGTCCGTGTGTATGTGTGCGTGTGTGTGCGTGCGTGTGCATGTGCATGTGCATGCGTATGCGTATGCGTACGTGTGCGTGTGCGTGTGCGTGTGCGTGCGTGTTTGAGGGTGTGTGCGTGTGCGCGTGTGTGCGTGTAAGTGTGTGTGTGCGTGTATGTTCGTGTGTGCGCTTGTATGTGTGTCCGTGCGCGTGTGTGCGTGCGTGTGTGCGTGCCTTTGCGTGCGTGTGCGTGTGCGCGGGCGTTTGAGCGCTCGTCTGCGCGTGTGTGTGTGTGCGCGTGTTCGTGTGTGTGTGTATGTGTTTTTGTATGCACAAGGTAAGATGGATACAAAAGGAAAACTACAAAAAGTACAAAACTTCAACATTCTACAAAAAAAAAAGTATTTTTGTTAACTGGTGTTAACTTAAAATTCTTCATAAATTAATTTAAACTTCATGAGCAGAAAAATAAAAATTAACTTTTACAATTTTTGTTGTAGCTGATTATCAAATAAAACTAAATATATGGTCATACGTAGAAATGCATTATATAATGGAAATGGACAGCTAATGACAAATGAGGGAAATTTTGATGAAGTGGCTGAATTCAAATACCTAGGAACAATAATCACAAATAGGAATGAGATACACAAAGAAATTAAACATAGGCTGAACTCTGGAAATGCGTGATATTATACATTGCAGAGACTCTTGATGTCCCAACTCCTTTAAAAAAACGTTAAACTGAAAATATATAGAACTATTATTCTACCAGTTAATTTATATGGGTGCGAAACATGGACTCTTACTTTAAGGGAGGAAAGGAGATTACAAGTATTTTGAGAATAAAGTACTTACGAAAATTTTTGGACCAAAGAGAGATGAACAGACAGCTGAATGGAGAAGACTACTTAACAATGAACTACATGGTCTTTATAGGAAGCCAGATATAATAAGACTGCCATGGGCGGACATGTTGCACGAATGGGGAATGAAAGACTTGCATGGAAGCTTCTTGTAGGAAAGCCAGAGGGAAAACGCCCAGTTGGTAGACCAAGAATGAGGTGGGGAATGATATTACCTATGATTTGAGGGAAGTGAATTATACAGGGAATGATTGGAAAGCATTAGCACAGGATAGGGATGTATGGAGAACTTATGTCCGCGCGCCCATGAACCTATGGGTTCGATAGTGCCAGTAAGTAAGTAAGTAAGTAAGTAAGTAAGCTGGTTATGAAACTTATTTAGGACTATGTTTTAACGATTAAAGTTATTAGAGTCTAATTCAGAGCTAAACATAAAATGTTCGACGGTTTTAAGCCAGAAGCCTCTTATTTCACATGTGAAGTTTTGTGTCTTGTATATATATTAAACTGGATTCACAGCATTACTTCCCTTCTAATTAATGCCATAGTCAAAACAGTTACATCTTCAAAATACCCATCTACCGTAACCAGGTTTAAAGCCTGAAGTCCCAAAGGTATAGTACATCAGGTCTCACTAAAAATAATTATTGCAGAATCAGTGAGAATGTAGAATTCATTTACTTATTACTGAATCTGCGTTTAAACAACAGCAGGACATGAGACACGAATGGGGAATGAAATAATTGCATGGGAGTTTCTTGTAGAAAAAACAAGAGAAAAACGCCCACTTGGTAGACCAAGAATAAGGTGGGAGAATTAAATTTATTATGATTTGAGGGAAATAGGTTACACAGGGAATGATTAGAAAGCATAAGCTCAGGAAAATGATATATGGAGAGCTTAGTCTCACCAAAAACAATTATTTCAGAATCAGTGAGAATATAGAATTAATTTATGTATTACTGAATCTGCGTTTAAACAACAGCAGGACATGAGACACGAATGGGGAATGAAATAATTGCATGGAAGCTTCTTGTAGTAAATCCAGAGAAAAAGCGCCCACTTGGTAGACCAAGAATAAGGTGGGAGAATAAAATTAATTATGATTTGAGGGAAGTAGGTTATACAGGGAATGATTGGAAAGCATAAGCTCAAGAAAATGATATATGGAGAGCTTATGTCCGCGCGGCCATGAACCTGCGGGTTCGATAGTGCCAGCATGTAAGTGAGTAAGTATCATAATATTGCATAAAAATTTTATCATGAACTTTTGCATCATATGTTATTTATCTTATATTTAGAAAATATTATTGCAGGAAGAAATGTTTACATAAGTAAACAGAAATTATTGCTTACATAAAACCTAATTAGTAATAGATTTATTTTCGCAATATATACATATGTTGAAGTGACCCACTGTTTAGTCAGAATATATTCAGTGAATATATCTGTATTTAATTTATATATGTTAAATTAGTTTACTTATTTTTTACTGCTTTACAGTACTTGGATTGACTTCCTCTTTTTCCTCTAAATGGAACCAATATGTGGAACATTGAAATATATTAACTAGAAACGGATTTTTATGTACCGGTAATAAAAGTTAAGGTAGCAACCTAATAATACACCTGAGATATATATATATATATATAACTTTTTAAATCTATAATAATCACTAGCTTACAGTTTTATAAACATAAGTTAAGAGAGTTCTTCGATTCCATTATATAATCTGGTATGCAGAGACGATGTCAATAATTACAGTGCAAAGACATTATCGGAGGGAATATGGAGGAAATGCACCTGATGGGAAGACCATTAAGGCATGGTTTAAGAAATTTCTGGCGACTGGAAGCGTTAAAAATAATTAGAGGGTGATCGTACATATGTTTCAGAAGAAAATATTGAAGCATTACAGGAGGATAGAGGAGTTGTAGCGAGTGGCAAATGAAAATCCTGAGTTTCTGTTTCGTTTAATTCCGGCCTCATTTCACAATTCCGCATACTTTGTTAATTATGATTAATTAAAGTGTGGAACGTTTGAATGGGACACCCTGTATACTTACTCTGAAATTGAGGAAAGTGACTCTAGAACTTCAAGTGACATTGACCATATTACAGTTGCAAAAGTCATTGTTAAAACGGATGATGGTGGTCATGATAAATAGATGAAAAATATGATATGGGAGAATACGGATAATTAAATCGAACAAATACTTTTTTTTTAGTGAGAAAGATTGAAGTTCAAAATGTCATTGCAATTCTAGAATGCTTTGAATTATTACTGGTAGAGATATAGTGTGAGCTACATGTTATCACAGTGATGAAATATTTCTATAAAGTGCCGAGGTCAATACTTTAGGACATTTATTTATTGCAATACATAAAATGCTGTTGTCATCAATAAAGAACAAGAACTTAAATATATCTTAGATAAATGTAAGGAAATATATTAACCCATTCGCTTCAAACGACGATGTTAACTCGCTTAACTCTGCTGTTATATATTTTGCAGCATTTTGTACATCCCTTGGCAGGGTAATCTCCTGTTAACATTTATGTCATCTGAAGTACCGTTCTCTTCTGCTTGTTTTGAGTGTCAGAAAATAGACTATATAATTTACGGTGACTTAAATGCGGTTTCTGGGGAAATGCATTGATCATTTAAATCTGAAGCCAATGGGTTAATGGGAAAACATTAGCTGACAAAAGAGCAAATGAGAATAGAAACGAGTTCCCCTTGTTAAATATTATTGCTACGACATTTGAGGTGGTTAGATACAAAGGGGTGTAAAATATATTTTTCTTAAAATCGAGTTTGGTGCAATACTACATTCTTCAAGTAAAATTTTATTTAGTGGATAAGGGATATAAGTGTGTATGTTTTAGAAGTAATTACAGTTCGATTATTATTATTTTCTATATACACAACTTCAACTTCAATCTTGTTTTTCTCAATACTGAAAAACTTCCACACGCACTCCATTATATCTAACTTACACAATTCGCACTAGATAGGACATGAAAAACCTGTGGATCCAATCAATTATACAGAAAACACTACGATGGTAATCAATTAGGGATTCAACTCAAATCATATCTATCCACAATGATATTTCTAAGGGGATTGATAACAGCAGTAATAAAATAATATCTAGACGTAACTCAATATTCACAATATCTACATGAAGTTAATGGAAGAAATTAATATGTGTGGAATGTGGAATCTAATAATAGCACACTTCTGGAATGCATATATATATATATATATATATATATATATATATATATATAACATTTGTTTTTCTATGATTGAAAAATGGATATAATGTTGTCATTTTGTTGAGCAGTGTTCATTTTACTCCAAAAAGTGTTGGGAAATAAGAAGGGAATGATTAGATTTACATATCTACACTGACACGTTTATCTCTATACTTTATACTTCCATTTACACCCTAGCGCGATAGGTCTTGAACGTCCTTGGCCTACCAGATGGATGCTGGCCTCACATCCACATTTGATAATCACAGAGGTAGACAATCATCTGGCCAGTGTAGCGGTTACATGTTATTAGCGTATCAATTCCCCAGTCGTTATAGCTTGTTTTCCCAATCTTCAGCAACTAAATATATTGTAGCTGTTCAAATGTCTCCTTATGCTGGATGGGCAAAGGTCCAATACTGTATGAAGTTCCATTAGAATGATTTTCCCTCACAGAGACTCGATCCAGCGCAAGTTCTGTAGCTCTGTTCCAAGGCATCTTGCCTCAATCACTCCGCTACAGTATGGAACTTACACATCTATACTGATATTATAAAAACGTTTCGAGGTGTATCAAAATGGAGGACGAAGTACTTTACCGTTGTTTGCCTCACATCCACATTTGTTAATCAGAGAGTCAGGCGATTATCCAGACAGTGCAGGGGTGACATGTGGCCTGCATATCGGGTCCCCCAGCCGTTATAGCTGTTTGTTTTTTCATTCTGGAATCACTACTTATTATAGCTACCAAAATTTCTCATTATGCTGGGTGGGAACCTATCCCATATTGACCGAAATCCTTAAATCGTTTTTTTTTTTCTCCACAGAGACTCGAACTTGAGCAAGTCTCATAGCTCTGTGAAAGGCATCTTGCAATAACCATTCTGCTACAGTGCGGGACATATACATCTATACAGATATTATAAACACTTTTCCGAAGTATTTCAAAATGGAGGGCGAAGTAGTGAATAGGACCTTCTGGCGGCACTATGGCCCTGGGGTCGACTCAGCCTCTAACTAAAATGAGTACCAGACGCCTGTTCAGGGGGTAAAGGCGGCCGGCACGCAGGGCTGAAAACCCGTCTGACGTAAAGTGCCGATTGCCTAGAAAAAGTGGGAGCCTTAACCTCCTACTACCCCAAGGGCTTCCTGAGGCCCGTTGTGGGATCACTTTTGCTTTAGTAGTGAATAGGAGACAATAAACCAAGACTCAAAAATCCTTATTCAGCATCCATTATGAGAAATAAGACATACAGGTTGTCACTAGATGTCATGTTAAAGACGTAAAAAAGAAAAATATACAACAACAATATAACATGTGTTTTCACATATTCAAGAATTTAATGATATGATGGATACAAAAATCTATGGTGCTGTTAAAAAATAAATAAACAACTTAAACTTTCTATAAAATAATCTTATTTATGTTAATTGGTACTAACTCGATATTTTCCACAAATTAACTTGAAATCCAATAGTATCATATGCAGAAAAATAATTACTTACTTACTCAATGACACTATCGAAGCCGTAGGTTCATGGCCGCGCGGACATAAGCTCTCCATATATCTCTATCCTGAGAAAATGCTTTCAAATCATTCCCTGTATATTCTATTTTCCTCAATTCAAAGTTAATATTATTCTCCCACCTCATTCTTGGTCTACCAACTGGGCGTTTTCCCACTGGTTTTACAACCAGAAGTTTCCACGCACGTCTTTCATTCCTCCATTTGTGCCACATATCCTGCCCATCGCAGTCTACGAGACTTTACTCTTCTTAGTATATCTGGCTTCCTATAAAGGCTATGAAGTTCATTGTTTGCACGGTCTACTCCATTCACCTGTCTATACACCTCTCTTTAGTCCAAAAATTGACTAAGTACTTTATTCTCAAATACTCGTAATCTCCTTTCCTCCCTTAAAGTAAAAGTGTAGGTTAACAATTTTATATACTTTCTGTTTAACGTTTTTTGAAAGTAGTTGAAACATCAGAAGTCTCTCACAAGCAGAAAAATAAAAATATTAATTGAATTTTCAAAGTTAATGACTAATGAGTGTAATGCTGAAGAAGTGACTGATTTCAAATACACAGGAACAATAATTACAAACAGGAATGAGGTAAACAAAGAAATTAAACTCTGCAATTATGAAATTAAATTCTGCAAATGCGTTACAGGATCTCTAGTCGCCCAACTCCTCTAAATAGTATTAAACTGTAAGTATGTAAAACAGTTATTCTCCCAGAAATATTAAATGGATGCAAAACATTGACTCTTAGTTTAAGAGTCGAGAAAATATTACTAGTATTTGAAAATAAAGTTCTCAGAAAGAAAATTTGGATCAAAGAGAGTTGGAACAGACAAGCAAATGGAAAATACTACATAACAATGAACTGCATGATCTATAAAGGAGACCAGATATAATAAGAAGAGTTAAGTTTCGTAGACTGCAGTAGGAAGGATATATGAAACAAATGGGAACAGGAAGTAAGAATACCCGAGGGAAGTGTAAAGTAGGTAACACAAAGAATGAGATGGAAGAATAACATTAAGCATGATTTGAAAGAAGCAGTTTATACAGAGAATGTTTAGTAAAATTAGCTCAGGATAACAATATATGGAGAACTAATGTCTACACTGTCTCGATTGTGCCAATAAGTGAGTTAGTTATAGAGAATTGTATTTTTATTTAACAGATATTTTAACGGCTAAGGTCATTTGAGTTACATTTCAAAGCTGGCATTAAAATTACTTCTTTTTTTCAGTAGCCTCTTATATTTAATATGAGCTTTTTTGTGAATCATAACCCTAGAAACTGGATGCACAATGTTTAGTTGCGTTCCACGTTAAGCCACAGTCAGGATTTTACACTGTGAAAATATCCATCAACCCCAGCCAGGTTAATATACAGAAATGAATATAGGCATGATCATTACGGGTCACTAAAAATTCACATTACAAAAACATTATAGACATTATTTATTACTATATCTGAGTTTGAAATAAAATAGATTATCACTACATTGCATTATAGATAAACATAAACTTTGTGCATCACATGTTAATTTTAGCACATTGAAACAATATCAAATATCATGAAAACATATTTGCGAATTTTCAAAGATAAGAAAATACGAAAATATAGATAATAGTTTAGAAGAAGTACAAAGAGCAATTGTTAGTTTTATATATAAATGTCTTGAAGGGACCAAATGTTCAGTCTGCTGATCAGAAAATATTCTGTGAGTATGCCTAATATATTTTACTTATTTTATATTAGTGATTATTCTTTCATTTGTTGGCTATATAATATTTAAACTTTAATTTTTCCTCTAAACGGGAGCAATATACAATTAATATAACTATAGAATATTATTGGTCAGGTAACTGATATTCAGTATACCTTCCTTTTAATTTGAAACTTAATTCTGGCAAAGATTATTAATATATAATTCAAATATAAATTGAAACCTTACAAGTCAACACATAGGCCTATAGTATTTAAAACAATTAAATTTGTAATGTTGTAGCAGTTTTCTCAACAAATTAATGTGACTTAGAAGCATTACCCCATATAATATGATACTATTTTATGTGATGAAGTGTAAAGTATAAATTCATATTTCTATTGTCATTTCCCAACGATTTCTTTTTTCTATCTCAACTTCATTTTATTATCTCAGTACTTTTATAAGTTCTTTATATCTGTCACTGTATAAGCTAGGTACTTTTTTATTGCGCGACAACATTAGGGATTTATTAGCTTACCAACAGAGTATTGGACTCACTTCCACATGTGTTAATCACAGAGGTGGACGATCCATACATAGGGGTGGCATTTTGCCTGTATGTCGAATATCCCAATCATCAAGCTGATATTCTCAACTTTGAATCTCTACTTATAATAGATATTTCAGTTTCCCGCTGATGCTGGATGGCACCAATCCAACATTAGCCGAATTGAAAAGAATATTTCTTTTCGTCCATGCGAAAACAAATCAGTTTGTGTTTTGTATTTCGGCAGTAAGCATAATATTTATACAATTTGGCTCGAGTGACCATAATCTCAATACTAATTTAACAGTTATATATATAAAAAGACGTTTTTATTCAATACTTCGCTTATTATTTATTAAGTGACTCGCTAAAATTAAGCATATAAAACTACTACAATGACTAAATTAGGTAAATTTATAAAGCTAAAATGGTTTAATCGTATCATTGAATACTTTATGTAATTCTTCTTAAGTTTTGTAATTTTCCTGCGTCTTTTCAAAATTCTATATAGCTAGTCTGCATTCCTCTCTACTTTTCTATTTCCCTTCTTTCAAGATCTTTTTTCCATTTTACAACAACTTTAGTCTCATTGTTCGTGTTGGTCTTCCACTCTTCCTTCTACCTGTTGGGGTCTATTCACGAACCTTCTTACGTAATCAGTCTTCCATCAAAGTTCCAACCAACTTAATTATATCGTTTTGATAATTTATATTAAGGTTCATTTCAGATTAATTCTTTTCCCCTATAACATTATTAATTGCAACTTTCTGTCGCATGGAATTCTTCCTTGTTTATTGCTACAAGCCCATTCCTGGCAAATACAATTGATCTGCTGTTCCTACTTACAAAAATATGAGATATAATTATTGTTTTTAATAATTGTATTATGCTATGAATGGATTAAAATAACTGAATGGTACAAAAACAATATAGTATAATTGTAAGATTTTTGTTTTCTCCAAACAACGGAAAATTACTTGTGTACAGTTTCTTAAATATAACTCAAAACGCATTACAATGTTTCAGCAGGAATTAATAATAATAAATTCATATATACAAGAAAAGTGACACTGTTGATATTGATTTGTTCATTAGATGGCGACATTAAGACTGGCAACCATTTTTTGTTTTTTATAGGAGTAAGTCATTAGCTGGCAAATTAAAGTGTTACGTTAAACCTCTAAATGTTTATCAACTTAAATAAACCTCATAGTGTCACTTACTTATATATCAATACTATTTTTTTTTTGTATGAGGGGAGTAGTCAAGATTTTTCTAGTTAAAAGGTACATCAAATATAACATTGTGAGTATGCAATTAAACCATAAAAAACTTTATCCAAGTGCACATGTAATTTCATGATATACGACATATTTTAACGCAGAAGATACCAGACATTCCTTGAATTTATATCTGAAGTATAACAATCATTTATGCATTAAATTTGTTATATAAAATGCAATTTACATTAAAAACATTTTTTAAAGTATAATATTAAAAAGACCTTAGTTTTGACTTTGGTAAGTATAAATGTAATCTATATAAGTGTTACAAATCACCAGAAAATTACATTAGTCAGAATTATCTGCTAATATATTTATTAATTCTCAATTGGGTTATTTAATGCAGATTTTGAAATTTGTTACTTTTCATTTCAAGTTCAGATTGTTCTCTGCAATCTCAGGTATTATATAATCATTACATATCTTTATAATATCTATCTTTTTACAGAACATGAACATGAAGTGTGTTATTCCACTGTTGATGGTAGTAACTGCCTGCTACTCTATCTCTCTTCAACACCTTTTTCGAGATGAGTGGACATTATTTAAGGTAATAATTCATATTGTAATATGTTATCTATAACAAACTGAGTAATTAACTCGCTGGGAATATAGAATATCGAGGTTAATTGTTATAAATTCTCCTTATATTCATATTATCAACTTACTTCTTCCAATCATTAAAAATATAATTAGGATCCATCAAATCACACATTTATATATGGATATTGTAATTGGAAACTTGCAGAGGTCTAATATAATCTAGAGATAATAGATAAAATATATGTATGAATATATTTTCTAAAAGCAAAATTCATGCTATTTCAATAAAACGCAAGGTAAGTTCAAAAATAGCCTTAATGATAAACAAATAGAATAAACAAAATATTCTGAATATTTAATGTCATATGCTGCCATACGTAAATATATTGATTTCGACCAAAATACATTCAAATTAAAAATAATGATGGGGACAATTAAACGGGCCTAATTCTGGGAGTTAAGGACACATGCTGTTGAAGTTTTACAAAATATGGCCATACTAACATTGGTATATGCCTCAGAGGTTTGGAACATAACTGAACAACAATATAAGAATGGAAGCATCAACGATGAAGCTACCAAGACACCTGGAAGGATATACACCATTTGATCATAAGCACAATAAACACATTAAACAGGAATTCATTCAAACCATAGTAGACGTAACTCACAGTTATATAAATAGATGACATAAGCAAGTGCAGAGAATATCAACAACCCAAATTTGAAGAATATTGTATAACTACAGACATAATAAGATCATGGGCGGCCAAATTGACATTGGTTTGACTACTTTTTTTAACGCTTGGAAAACAACAAATTGTATAAAATACTATTTTTAGGACGATGACGATATAAATTACACTAATTAATATGTACGTAAGTGTAATACTAACAATTGTATTTATTTGTTTCAGCTGAAATATCGAAAATATTATGAAAATAAGGTTGAAGATGAATTCCGCATGAATGTCTTTCTACAAACCAAAGAGAAAATAGCAAAACACAATGCTGAATATGAGCTTGGATTACACACATACACACTCGGTATTAATAGATTTGCAGATCAGGTTAGTAATAAAAATATGCCAGTTACAATATATAGTTTACATAAAAATTAGTATAAAAATATATACTCTAGTCATCGGATTCAATTGACTTTGCTAATGCTTTTGCAAAAAAAAAAAGACATTTAATTTCATTCATGAGAAATCTAACGTAAGAGTGATATTGATTTCAATACTTATTTGTTAATTATTTCCATGTTAAATTTATATTTATTACCAGTACAGAAATGAGGAAAATGCCATTTGTCTCTCCTGGTTTGTTAAAGAAGAAGTACTTTCTAAAAATATATTATTAAATTATTATCTTCGTCGTAATCAATACATCATTATATTGTTTCAAATTAAGTCAATAGGTCAAGTCAATAGACAATTTATTTATGAGTTCTCAAATAAAAATGAAACACTTTAGTATCATTACATTTTTGAATTTCCATTAAAATAACCCTATCATCAACATCGGCCTGCTAAAATAATTTAGAATCCTTTTTATAATTTATCCTTAAGTGAAATCACATTATTGTTTTCAGGTATGACTTTAAAATACTGCCAATGAAAATATTTGTTTGTTTAATAATGCTCATTACTTGATAAAGCACCCATGAGTATCCTTGCTTTCCAGTAATTTCATGCTACTGTGGATTTGGATGCAATATATAGGCATTGTTGAAGGTTGTCGTTATTCACATAATCTTGTAGAATGCACAAAACAAAAAGTGCGGAAGAGATCAGTGCAATTCGTTGCAAACGCATAGCTAGACAGACATTCATGACCCATGTCCAGACATAGATGTGTAACAACATATTTTCCTTGATTGCACAGGCATTCCCAACAATTGCGGGTTTTGCCACTTCCATCTTTTGTTTCCTGAAAATTCTTTAAAAAAATGGACAATAATATTTTAAGTTTTAAATTCCGAATCTCTTAGGCGTAGGAATGGAAAATTGGAAGAAATATTCTGACATCCATAGTTTGTGATCCCGAAATATGTGTGTTTGTTTTGTCTCTCAGCAGGCCCAGGTTTCGAACCCTTGTCGGGTCAAGGTACATGGGTCAAGATTGTCGAGGTTTTTCCTCACCTGTAAGACAAATATAAGGAATCGTTAAGACCTAACTGGTCTCCGAACATCATATGGTCATCATAATCATCATCAATCACATTCGCCATGTATCAAATTTAGGATTAGGGACTCTCCTATGTCACACTCACCATCATCCGTCATCCACATATCGGATAGTGTAACGCGCCTTCCCGACGTCTCCATCCTCAGAGTGGTTTAAATTAAAGTCAATGGCTAGAGTTAACAAAGGAAATGTCGAAATGACATCCTAGTGTATACAAGATGGAAAAATGTAAATGTGAAATATATCCTTTATATTCGTGGTAGAGGACAGCTTATGTCGAACGAAAGATAGTATATACCTTCACTCGAAGTCGTGTATGTATAGAAAATTTAAAATGACATTATTTTCAGCTTCGTGGAGAGGTCTCCTGGAAAGTTGAATGGTTTACCTGCCTAAAGAATGCAGATTCAAAAACACGTGGATCAACATTCATAACTCCAGAAAACGTGGTATCCCTGATGAAGTGGACTGGAGACAGAAAGGTGCTGTTACTCACTGTCAAGGATCAGCGAATTGTGGGTCCCTGTTATGCCTTCAGTGGCAGTAAGTTTTTCTCTCTGATCATAGTCCTATAATTATATACAATAATGTAGTACTTTAAAAACTGAGATTAAAGTGGAAAAGTTACCTTTGTATTTTAAAGGAGGGAACTGGTTGTCATCTAGGTCCTTACAGTGAATAATGATGGCTTATTTGGTTAGTTGCTATGGACGACATATTGGAGTTCTCGCATATCAATCTGCTTCGTATACATAAAATATACTTAATGTGTTAAATGTGAACTTGTGGCCCCGTGAGAAATATGCAAATAATGAGCAAAATTGCACACTTATGTAAATCATTTCTTCCATTACTGATTTATTTTCTCAATGTCCTATTTAATTCCGTGGCAAAATGTGATATGTCACACGCTTAAACATATCACTGTGTAAATATTTACTTAATTTTGATATAAAACAAGCTAATCTAGGCACACATTGCTACGCCTAATAATTATGTACTAAAGATATTAAGTCATAGCGAACTGCGTGAACCAGAAGGCGGTTGATAAAGTCAACGTCATTTTGAATGTCTCGTAACTACAACGTCATTTCGGATTCGTGCTTTAATTAATGTACATACTACGGTTTGATTTAATAGTCCATATGGGTTTTCTTGTAAAACACGAACGCGCAACACTAAAGCAATTTAAAATTTCGTTTCACGTTAAATCATACCCTTAGGTTCCAGAGTGTATAGAGAGAGGATATCATTAATGTAACCGAAAAGGATGCAGGTTACATTTTCCAGATATCGGTTAGCGATGAAATCTATTAATCACATATATATGCATGAGAAATGATTATAAATCTACGTTCACAGATTAAATTGTATTCCTATAGATTTTAAATATTTTTTTCATCATCACATCATCATCATAATATCAAACAAAAGGATAGGCAATGACCTGTTAGTCTAATTATAGGTGAATTGGTCCTTCCATCTCTTCATGTCTTCCAATGTTCTCTCCATTTTGGTTTATAATTATACATCTTCTCGTATGCTCTGTTCATTCTTCGTATCGTCTGAGATAAGATTTTGTAATTCATCTTTCACAGAGATAAACATCTAAGTTCTGTTCTTAAGTTCTTTCTTATATCTTCGTTTTATTTTTATCGCTCCTTTGGTGATCGCGGTATCTGCTCCTCAACATCTTCATTTCGCACCTCTATTGGTGTTACTATCTGCCTTTATTAAGTCCAGGTTTCACATCCATAATAAGAGATGGAAACTGCCAATCCGTTGTAAACTTCAAATAGTTTCTTTTGTAGTCTTATTTTTAAACTTAAATCGTATTTAATAGAATTTAACAAATGTTATTTGTTCATCCCCAAATAACTCATGTGTCTACTTTTTAGAAACTGAGAAACGTTGTAAATAAACCTTTGTTTAATAACGGAGCCACTACGCCTAATAATAAAAATCAATGTTTTTTATGTTTAGTTAATAAGCATGAAGAAAATAGCAATCTACTATATCGTAATTATTGTAAAATATCGGGCGTATTACCGACATTGCCAAGGAATCCCCTTATTCCGAACTTTTGACATATGAGCTAAGATAATATTATCATTATGAGTTATCCGTAAATAATACCTGCCTTGCGCGCTACTCTGGTCGAAAATCTACTTATCCCATCTTCTGGCTCAACGAAGACACAACGGTTATTGCGAGTTATCCGTATAAGATAACTATGCTGTCGCGATATTTTATAAAGTTTGTGAATATTCAATCTGTGATTTAATGTTGTGTATTTGAAATGGTTTAGACACGTAGGAATTTAAGCGTCAAAGTGATACATTTTTTACAACCTTTCTCATAAAAGGTGAATTCTAGGGTGACGGGTTGAGTAATATCTCGCTCTTATACAATACTAGTAAAATTCAATCAAATTCCGTTGAGGTGAAATCATGTGATGAAAGTAAAAATTAAAATTTACCTTTGAGGTGCCCGCCGTCCTCTCTTTGTTAAAATATGTTATAATATTAATGAGAGATTCGGAAGTTATCTTCCATCTCGGCAGAGAAGCTTCCATTTCACGTAACACACGATTAGTGGATGCCCACCTGCCGAAGATGGGAAACACTTACGAAGCCTCCAGTTAATTTTATACTAATTTTAACAAGTTGAGGACGACGCACCTACCTACAGGTGATTTAATTTTTAACTTTCATCTTTCTTATAATCCTGAAATGTCCCCGATAATCCTTGAATATTTGTAAAAACCCATCATAATCCGATTCAACAGTGTGACAGTGCATAAAATACGAAAAAACAATATGTCATTTTTATGACAGTAAAAACTCCAATTACGGTTCCCTATTCGTGTTTACATATTCGTGGTTAAAATATGAGACACGTCATGTAGCGCAGCTAAAAATCTTATTCGCGATGCATCGATATATTAGACAGAATTAGCAAATAACAAAGTAAACAAACCTTTGTCACTAGCCTGTGTTCGTTTTAAAGCCACCGCCTTCATATTTCCGTACCGCGATCAAAGTTGTAAATGCCGCCCACGCCACGGTCAGTGTTTTAGTGTTTCAAAAATCTTTTTTTCAATCATTTTAATTCATACACGTGTCCTCTTCTGCTTTGTTCCGAAGTTATAATGTAGAGTAAAAGAAAGAAAAGAGTGCAAAGTGGAAAACGTGTTTTGCCGCTTAGAGTAAAAACGAAAATCTTGACCTCCGACGGGTTGGCGAGTCGTTTTTGTCTGTATCACGCTGTTTCAATTTAGGAATCAAGTGTATGATTCTCACCAAATCTGTAGACAAATAAAGACACAATCGCGGAATCCAACAGATGATATCAATCTGAATTTAAACACATTTAAAATCGGCAAAACAGGGAAATATTATAACTTCTTTAAGCCATTGCCTAGACTGACAGAAATAATTATAGAAATTGTTCAAAAATTTCATTAATAGAAATTGTTCAAAATATTTCATTATCGATTTTATTTTGATAATTTTTTTTGTTTCGAAACCTAGGGGACGTTATACCCATACAAAATATACCAATCCAATTCGAAGTTTCGCGCGGCATAGTAACGGAAGTACCTATCCCCGAGAATAAGGAGTTTACTGTACTTGATTTGGACAACAGTTAATGTAACAGATGCTAACATTTATTAAAATCATTAACAAACAAGCTTTAAATAATATCACACTTCTTAAAAAAAGAAAAGCAAATAAGTTAATTTCATTATTATAGAATACCACACAACATAATTAAATTACTATTCCTTAATCATAACACGTTTACCTTAAGTTAAACTTCATTGACAGTCAAGCCAGGCTAATCTAATCATTAATATATATTATATATATATATAATATTATATATAAAACCCATAGGCACTATATGGAACACTGGAGCGGGACACAACAAAGATGAATAATGGCATACATTTTAATGTATAAATTATAATATAAGTTTTTTGGTCTCCGCAGGATTTATACGCAATCGTTTTACTTAAATTTCAGACGGGATCACTTGAAGGACAGCATGACAGAAAACCGAAGTAAATTCTCGAGCGAACAAATTTGTTGACTGCGTCTTCTTGGCAACGCTGGTTGTGACGGTGGATATATGCAGCTTGTTTCGAGTACATCAAACAAAATGGAGGAATTGACACAGAAGAGTCCTACCCATATAAGGCAGAGGTAAGTTGATTTTTTAACATGATATAATTGACAGTTATCCATCCATCAGTTGTAATGAAGAGTGCAATTTCATTTTAAAAGTTATTTAGCAATGGAAATAATTTAGGCCCACAAAACAAATATATATATTATAGTTGAAAATAAATTCAAGAAATAGAGAAAGGTTACTCTTTAAGACACGAAATAATATTAAGTTAGGAATGAGTAATATATTTTCCACGACCTAGATTTATTCCAGAGTTAGAGTAGACGTAAAAAGAAATATGCTGTGTTCTGATACTGATAGTAGAAAATGGTTGCAATGAAGGCTAAATGTTTTGTAAAAAAAATCTAATTAAAAGTAAGAACCAAACAAATTTGATAAAGTTTTTCTTGTATTTAAACTATGACCTTATTAACATTATTCAATTCATCACCTTTCAAATAATTTTTAAAGTATATTCAGTATTTTATCAACTTCACACCACAAATTTTGCACTCTTTTAAGAGAATAATATTTAAAGTATTATCCACATTCTCAGCTAAACTCGATTTATTGAGATATTTTTGGGACGTTTCATCGCAGCATCTTCATTTCAAATTCACAAATGCCCACAATAATAATTTGTTTACATGGGACAAAAGCTGTAGATTCCTCCTGTAGAATTTATTATGTGTTGAATTTTAACAGAAATCGTCTCAATTGCTCAGATTGATGATACAGACAGACTTAAATAAATTTAATTCCGCCGGTAACATCACTAATGTGAAAATACATAAATGTAAATGTTCAATTAGAGAAGAGTAGTTGGTAATAGCATAACTAATTGGACTTTTAAAATCCTAAATTTTTACCCCATTAGAATGTGGTTTAATTGCTTCCATATTGTAGGTGCGGGAACAATAGGTTTACATACTTTCGAAATTATGTATTAAAGCTGCTCAGAGATGTATAATTTAATCTTCTATCAATTTTTTGTACCACACAAGCATGCCATCAAACTTTACAAGGAGAAAAGAACAATTCAAATTAATAATTGTTATTAATGATGAAGTTGATATATTATTATTAGGCAATAATGTGGCATGTTACTAAGAGCAAACAAAGAATTCAAATTCATTTATTATTCTCTTAAAAAACGTTACAGTCAAAATGGTAAGACTGTTCTTCTTCCAGTTAAACTGAATGTGAAACATGACCTACTATACAACGAGGATGTAAAAGCTTATGCACATTTCGGAATGTAGGTCTTTTGGAACTCGTTTAAAACCGAAGAAAGCAATCAGAGTCAAATAGAGAGACTGTAAATAATAGCGACTACGTGAGCTTTTGTTAAAACCGATGTAATAAGAACTTCTAATGTATAAGAAAATTGGCAATGGGAGGAAGTCCTGACACAATTCGGAATGGATGAGAAGAAGTAAAAATAAATTCCTTGTAGGAAAACGAGCGGTTAGACCAAGACGAGGTGGAAAATATCTTTAAACTGGAATCATCTATGGTAAATTACATAGGGGAATATTGGAAATTAAACTCATGATAACTATGTATGTAGTTATGTCGGTTCTACCACAAAGGTCCGGTATCGAGGTTAGTTTAGTTGTGTGTATAATATTCCTATGAATGGTTCATTAGTTAGATTTATTTATATTACTACATATTATTGTTCTGTTATGTTCAAAGTAATCACTTATTCTGAGATGATTGTAAACGAAATCAATTTCATTGATAAAAATTTCACAATGTTTAATTCTACCATTGTTTAACTAGGTTTTTTAATTTACTTAATTAATGCATTTTTCCCATTTTTTGTAAAATGTACTTCTCCGATTCTAAATATTTTCTACCTCTCATTGTTCTGAAAATTCAACTGACATGTTTGATTGTCCCCACCGATTTAGTCTCTATGTAGCGTCTGCCTTGGGTACGCAGACCGGTTACGTTCCCCGCTCTGAGAATATTCCGGGGTGAGGTTTTTTTCGGGGATCTTTCCTCACCTGTAAAACATATGTCCTGTACTTGGCCAAACGTCCTCGATATATCTGGCCATCATTATCATCATGTCAATTTCACCTCATTAAATTATGATTGGTTTAAGCCTCTCCTGGTGCGTCAATCACCTCATTCATTGGGGGTGCGCGTAACACCGCCCTTCCATGCGCCCCCAACCTCAAGTAGGTTACAATACGCCAAATGTCAGGGAGAATACTGAAAATGTTGACTGACAAACAGTGGCATTTAACAACAAACATTATTGATTAATGTAGAATATATCATCGATATAACGGATTCTCGATCACTTGCATTGAACACAATCACATAAGACAATTTTAAAACTATATTAAATATTATCAACTCTTTTTATTAGACATGAGATACCTTACATAAAAGTAAGCTTTGTAGTTTCATAATTAATTTCATTTAAATGTATTATCTATTATAAATATTACAGAATCGTACCTGCGCCTACCGATAAAATACATAGGGGCTACAGAACAACAGGATACTTGGACCTTCCTCAGTAGATGAAGAGAACTAAAGTTGCAATGCCACCATTGGACCAATTTCTGTTGGTATTTGGATGCATTTGAATCATTCCAATCATCGTTCAGTACGAACACTATACATAGTCTTTAAGTACAATTTTTATCACTTCACCTCACTTCTTATCTCCTACATACATACGGGTTACAAGGACCTTCTTCGGTTCCATCCAGTTAATTTTCCAACCGTTTTATGTTGTCCTGAAGACCACCTGCCTCTTCCTCCCGCAGTTGGTAGACCTGAAGAACCTACATATCAAATTATTTTAAAAAGTCTAACTTAATTTTACATTGAAACTGAATTAATAGAGAAGTACCAATTTTGTAGATCCAAATGTAATAAGGTTTTAAGTAGAATTTGGAACTCAGAACGAAGAAACACAACTCTAATAACTACATTAAAGATTCAGGTGTCACCACATAACTCCAAAGAGGCAGTTTTCAATAAGTACGACACATTCATAGTGAACATGCACATGAACAAAAAATTATGGAAAGGAATGTATAGATGGGAAAGTAAAAAAAACCTGCATTAAGCAGTCCAAGCATGGTCAGAAAATATCAATACGAAAGGAAGGCTACTTATAAAAACAAACAAGAAAACCCATAGAGCTCACAATTGGGGAAAAGCTGCATTAAAAATAGTAATAACAAATAAAACGGTAACTTAATGAGAAATTAATCAACTTTGAATTGCCGGGAAAATTATTTATATCCAACATTCTTTAGGTTAACCTACCAGTAGGAGCCGGAGATGACTCTTCAAAACGATTTAACAATAGTCTGAAATACTGATGTTGGATCCCTAGGATCTCTCCCGAAACCGATCTAAAATGAAGATGAATATAAGGATAGGGGCTAACATTA